>JAFEMH010007406.1:0-90990 GCA_022495995.1 Adenophora triphylla var. japonica
TAATGCTCTCGCTTCTATCCACTTGGAGAAGTAATCAACAACTACTATCACGTACTTGCAATTACCACGGGCGGGAGGGAAGGGTCCGATGATGTCGATTCCCCACATATCAAATGGCCACGTAGGTATTACAAGTGTTTGCTCAACTACCGGTAGTCTAGGAATGTCAGAAAATCGTTGGCACTTGTCACATTTTCTAACATAGGCGTGTGCGTCTTCCCTTAGGTTTGGCCAGTAATAACCTAGCGATATGATCTTGTCAGCTAAGGTTCCGCCCCCGGTGTCCGCCGCAAACGCCCTCATGTACTTCGCCAAAGAGGTTCTCGAATTTCCTCGATAGACACACCTTAGGTGGGCTTCGTGAAAGACCTTCGGTAGAGGACTCCGCTTATTACCACGAACCTTGGAGACCTCTTCTTGATGATTTTAGCTTGATCTTCATCTTCAGGGAGTTTCTCCTTCTCAATGTATTCAATGTAGTCATCGATCCAAAGATCTATCTTCTCCATCTAAGAGCATGACTCAGTAGTCTTTCGTATGTGTGTTCCTCGGCGTAAACTACATATGGACTAGTCTTAGACACATCCATGGTTGCCGCTTGGAGAGAACGTCATGACTTGGTTATCTTCCCCGCCAATTTGTTTGAGCTCGAAAAATTCCATCTTCTTCGTCATATCAAGGACCAGTCTCTATACTGCAAGGGTGGGGTCTGGGCATTATACTCTCCCCTTTACTTGTTTAACAACGAGTTGGGAGTCGCGTAAATCCGCCACCTTAGTTGCTCCATAGAAGGAGGCTAACTCAATGCCAAATATTAGAGCTTCATATTCCGCTTGATTATTGGAGGCGAGGAACTTGAAACGGATGGCGTCTCGAGTAGTAAATTCTCCTTCCAAGCTTGCTAGTACAATTCCAGCCTCCGCTTTCTTTCCTTTGTGGCCGATCCATCCGTATACGGGATCCAACAGCTTGGATGGGAGTTCAATGGGAGAGTCTTTATCCTCTCGGTGCGTTTTGCTTCCTGAGGTGGGGAGATGCTCACCCATAAAGGCGCCTCAACCATGAAGTCAACCGGAGGCCGTGCCGGGGAGGGTCTTCCTTGGTTGGTAAGTGATATCAAACTCAGCGAGAGCGATGGACCAATTAAGGAGACGCCCGGAGCCGTCCAACTTATGTAGTATCTTCTTCAACGGTTCATTTGTGTACACGGTGGATAGGATGTGCAGTAAAAATAGGCACGTAGTTTCCTCGATGCAATGACTAGTGCGTACGCTATCTTCTCCACATTCAAGTATCTCGCTTTCTACGCTCTGACAAAAATGGCCTTAGAGACATAGTATACGTGCTTTTGAATTCCTTCATCATTTCGAACTAGGACAACAAGCGACAAACTTGATCACTGGCACTAGGAAGACGTACAACATCTCACCGGTAGTCGGACTGCTAAGCAAGGGAGGGGAACCCAAGTACTCCTTCAACCGGAGGAATGCTTCGGAGCATTCAGGAGTCCAGGAGAAACTCTTGGTACCCTTCAATACCTTGAATAAAGGTAGTGACTTTTCGGCGGATTTGGCGATGAATCTTCCAAGGGCTGCGATTCTTCCATTAAGTCTTTGAACCTCCTTGATGGTGGTAGGTTCCTTCATGTCAACGAGCGCCTTTATTTTTTCGGGGTTTGCTTCAATCCCTCTTTGAGATACCATGAAGCCTAGGAACTTTCCGGCTGTTACCCCAAACACGCACTTGCTTGGGTTTAGCTTCATGTTATTAGCTCGGAGGTTGTGAATTGTCTCTTCCAGGTCGGGAACGTGACTGCCTTCCTTGGTCTTTATGACCATGTCATCAATATAAGCTTCCATGTTTTGACCTATTTGGCTTGCAAAAACTCGATTCACCATCCGTTGGTAGGTAGCACCCGCGTTCTTGAGCCCGAAAGGCATCATGATGTAACAGTAATTTCCCCCAGGTGTTTGGAAGACCGTCTTCTCAATGTCCTCTTCCGCCATTTTTTATCTCGATGATAGCCTCGAATAGGCATCTAGGAAGCCGAGAGTTTGATGTCCAAAGAATGGAATCAAACCAACTTGTCAATTCTAGGGAGTAGGATAGTCCGTCCTTGGGGCAGTGCTTTGTTTAGATCAGTAAAGTCTATGCACATACGCCATTTCCCATTTTGCTTCTTCACCATAACTACGTTTGCCAACCAAACGGGGTACTTGACTTCACGAATTATTCCGGCGCTAAGTAATTTCTGCACCTCTTCTTTTATAGTTTCCTCCTTGTCCCTTGCAAAATTTCTCCTTGTCTGGGAGATAGTCTTTGCCAAAGGATCAACTTCCAGGCGGTGGAGGGCTACTTCTTCATTGATCCCCCTCATATCTTCGACTCTCCAAGCAAAGACGTCGAGACTGCTTTTCAAGAGGGAGATGATTTTTTCTTTCTCTTCTAGAGATAATTGGCCCTCGAGCTTGATTTTTTGTTCAGATAGTCGGGATTGATGACTACCTCTTCCAGCCTTCATCTACAGTGCTTCATTTCAGACCGTCACGGAAATTCTAGAGACTCGATAATGATCTCTAATTCTTCTCCCTTCATTATCGCTCACGCCGAGGACCTCTTCCTCCATAAGTTTGTCAACATCGGGAGATTGACCTTCCCTAGGTCGTGGCTCGTCCCCGAGTTCGGCCGCTGAAGAGAACAGTGGTCTTCCTCGGATACTGGCCGAACTATGCCTAGGTCATCTGCAAATTTCTGGACCATAGGCTCTTCCACGTGCACGTAGGACTACGCCTCGGGTCATCCGCAATTTCTTGGACCATAGGTTCTTCCTCGTGCACAGTAGGACTATGCCTTCGTCATCTCGCAATTTCTAGGACCACAGTGTTCGTCCCTCATCTCCCAGCACCTCACGAATATAGCTCATTCTCGGAGCTAGTTTCGTGGTTTTCTCGAGACTTTGAGATCTTGATGTTTTCCTGGGGTATCTATCTCCACACTTTTGGATTTCTTTTCTGCTCTTTACGACATGTTCCAAGAAGTCTGGGTGGCCCTCACACATCCAATCCCTGCCCTAGTGGGGAATTTAACTCGTTGGTGGGGAAGTGAGGCCACCATCCCAAGTTTAGCTTGACTTGGAATGCCTATGATCGCATGGTAATCACTAGTCAAATCCATGACTACGAAATTGACTATGGCTTTAGCTAGGAAGGGATGATCACCGACTTCAAGTTCCACCCACGCTCCCTTGGCTCCCACCTTGTGATTGGTGAATCCTTCTAGCCTTCCATGATAAGGTTCCAACATGGTGTCTTTCAAGCCCATCCGCTGAAGGCCGAATAATATAGGATGTCACGGAGGCCCCCGTGTCAACGAGAAGTCTTTCGGATTCAACATTGTCTATTCGGCCCTTTATCACCAAGGGTTGTTCACGAGCTGCTCGGCTTCCAGCCAACTCATTGGGAGAGAAACTAATGACCTCTTCCGCTTTATGGATCCAAGCAGGAACATGGTACACTTTGCTCGCCTCGTGGATCTCGGTCCCTTAGTTTTCTCGGTAGAAGTTACCTCTTTCCGTATCACGTGCAACTTAGCCCTAGGAGGCCTGCGGTCTTCATCCTCGCTTTTGTCGTCATCTTCACTTTCCTCTTCCTTCCGCTTCCGCTTGTTGTCTTTTTTCATGACATAACGATCTAACTTTCCCTCGTTGACCCATTTTTGGATTATTTTCTTGAGGGCCCAATGTACCATCATGGTGTGCCCGTTGTCTTTGTGAAAATCACAAGATTTGTTCATGTTACGAGGGAATTTTGGTCTTTTCGGTCATTGGATGAGGTGGAGGAAGGTTGACCACCGCATGATTTCGTAGATGGGTTTAGTAAGAGGAGTGAATTCAAGCTTCTCCGTGCTCCTTGTTTTATTTTTCCCTTTCGGGAACCCTCGCCGCTTCCATTATCATTCTCGGGCGAGTGCCTATCGCCTCTGCTTTCTGTCTTGTCGCCTACTCCTTTTCTTTGTTTTGTCCTCACCTATGGAAATGGCATAAGCTACCTCAGATAGCTCGGACTTTGTTTGAGGTTCCCCGCCGAGAGTTCATAAACGAGGGGACCAGATTTTAGGCCGAGTTGAAACAAACAATGACTTCCCTATCAGTGAGGCTTTCTTCAACCTGGTCTGCCATTTTTTGGAACCGATTATAATAGCTGAGGGTGGTCTCTCCCTTTCCCTGCTCAATATTGGCCAAGTCGGCTAGCCTTATCTTCCTCTTACTAGCGGTAGCAAAGTGGTCCAAGAACATTCTCCTCATGCCTCTCCAGCAATTGATGCTACCTCTTTTAAGCTCACTAACCAGGTCAAAGCTGTTCCGAGAAGGTGCTCGCGAAAGCTTTACAGAGCGTGTCATCAGCTAGTGGGTGAGGAGATTCATAGTTTGTTCAAAACTCGCACGTGGTCTTTTGCATCAAAGAGTGCCATTGTATTTTTCGAAATTAGGAGTTTGAGGTGGGATTAGGTGGGAGCCGCAAGCTTATTCTCAAGGAGAATGGACGTGTCGCCTACCATAATCATCGTCATTAAACTTCTTTCCCTCTCCATGTCATCCAGCCTTTGCTTCAACAACTCCTATCGCTTGGTTTCCACTCCCTTGTCAATGCTTGAGCGGGTGCTTCGTTGGGAGCTTCTCACGCATTTGTCCTCGGGGCGATCATTCACCCTACCGTGCTCCGCGTCATGTCGGTGGCCGTCCCATTTGGAAGGGGCCTTATCACGCTTTGTTCCAGTGTCTTGGCCACCAAGTATCATCCCGTATGGTTCCGGGTCCTCGCCTAACAAACTCTCTATGCCGAGGACGAGGAGAATCCGGCCGACGAGCTCGTGGTGATATGGGACGCCTAGGGGCCATGACGAGACGAGCAGGACAGCGCCTGCTCAGCCGAAGTCTCGTTCTTAGGTCCCCGGAATTTACTTCCTCGTCCCCGGGAGTTAAGCTGGCTTCTCGTGTCAACCACTCCGGTCCTTCTTCTGGCCGCCATGCCGAGGACGAGTATGTTCTCTGGGGAGCTTGCCTCGTAGTTCTCCTGGTTTTAAGGAGCAGGAGCTCGCCAAGCTTCATCCCGTCCCTTTTCAAGGGGTTGCCCACGTATGGCCTAATAAATTCAGCCATGGAATGCTCGGGTCTAATTGCAAGAGAGCACCCTGTGTTTCATACATTCTTTGTAATGTCTCCATTTGCTCTATGTAACAAAGAGCGTCGGCCAAAGGGTCGACTTCCTCCCGCTGACCGGCGTCGGCATTCTTTGTTTTCTTCCTTCCTACTTGCTTTCCGCGGCACGATTAGGACGAGGAAGCTCAAGCACCTTCTCCTCGCATTCACCCGACCCTTGGAACGAAGGGTCAGCGGAGAGGGGAGGAGGGGCATCTCGCCGAGGTAGAGGAGGAGGAGGAGGCAGCCTCCTGGCTCCAAGCTGTTCGCCCCGCTCACCCGGGTCGGGTCCTCAACCGTAACGCTCGTAAATTGCCCTTCCATTGTGAGTCAACAGTAAATTACCAAGTGTAAATTTTCCAAAAAACCACAATTTTAATAGAACCAAATTTATGGCCAAAATTAGGGCAAATTTTGACCACCAACAAACAGCTAATTGTGATTTTTTCAACACCACAGAATTCAAGCCAATTTGGGGCGGAATTTCACGCCAAAAACGCCTCCAACGGAATCTGGGCAAATTCAGGTTGAAATTTGCAGATTCCGGCGGTTTCAAGAACAGAGCCCAAACGTTTTCCAGAAATTCCGTTCAATGAGAGAAAAAATCCGGCAAGAAAATTGGCTTTTAGCGAGCGCTTTCCAGGCCAAACAAAGGGTGTTTGAATCGATTTCCCGGCAATGGAACCAATTGATGATGCCAAAATCGTCAAAACAGCCCAAATCCAAGCGATGATTGCTCCGGTGATTGCAAGGCCTGAAAATAAGAGAAAACACGTAAACTAAGCCGGGGCGGATCCAGCTAAAGGCCCTCCAGCGTGAGAGTAAGTTCACAGTTTGTATATGAGAAAACAAATTGACAGAGTTTCCCCAATGTAAAAAGTAACGTACCTAATTATGAGCCATGGGGCTTGTATTTATAGGGATGGATTGATAGAATCCATGTTGAAGTAAACTTGTAAAGAGATAAGATGTAATCCTATGAGAATTATATCTGTTAAGGAGTCCTTGTTTGACTTGAAGTGGTGTAGTTGGTTACAATCCTGATTGGATCATGAATGTATAATCCTTGCTGTATAAGGACTGTATAATCTGCTAGCCGGAAAGCCGAGGAACATGAATGTTCTACCTCGGCCTTGGCAAACAGACCGAGGTAAATGATTCTGCTTCCTCGTCATTTGGAGATTGGCCGACACGGAGATGTGCCGGGGTAAATGATTTTGTTTTCTTGTCACAATGATGAAATGCCGAGGTAAGAATTTTTCTCTCCTCATCACTTGCGACATGAAGGCCCAAGCATGACGTCATAAGGCCGAGATAAACGTTCCTCGTCATACGAGGAAGACCTTACTCGGCCCTGATACTTGGTTATTTAGATAATATTCATGGCCCAATCCAATTAGGCCCAGCTCGAGCAAGCCCATGTGTGTATCTCAGTTTATACCGTTCAAATTTTATATTTAAAAAATATATTTTACATTGTATAATATAATTTTATCCATTTTTTACCCGCTATATAGTGCGACAGCAAAGGATCGGTGGAGCAAATCCAATTCCTTTAGAAAAGAAAATGGTTGTTACTCTTAAAACTATAAATAATCTTTACTTTTTTATTAATAAAAAATAATCTATATTACAATAGGCAATAAAAGTAATTGCCAATACAAATATCGGTTGAGATTTAATTCCAAATTCAATTTGATGGACATAAAACTAATAGAGATTAATATGGTGGGGAAGTTAATAGTGATGGAAGGAGATGGTTATGGATTGCTGGTGGCACATCAGTTTACTATTCGAGTGAGAAAAGAAATAACCTTATCATCATCCTCCTCCCAACCCCAAACCAGGAAAACAAAGACGTCATTTACCATGAACAAGAACTGACAAATAAAAGCCCAAGAATGACGTTATCCATAACAATGAAATTGACGAAACAAATTCCAGGTCAATCCGTTTAATTGAGGTAGACATTCAACAGAGAATACTCTCTACAGTGAAACCAATTTTTAATTGATCAGGTAAATGGAATTTGTTCCAGATTGACACTACTATATGTTTCTTTTTGGTACTCCCTTTGAATTTTCTCTAATGTCTACGTTTCTAAGTCTGATAGCAGTTAGTCGCCAACTAACATCCCCACGTCAATTTGAGGATTTTGCAAACAAAGAAATATAACTCGGAGGTATGTTCGATTGTCGCTCTCGACGAGAAAAATTGCATTAGCAGCTCAATGATAAGGTTTTTGTTTCAGTGCAATGATTTTTTTTCAAGAAATCCATTTTTTGTTTGAAGATAACTTGAAAATCTAGGTTAGTTGAATTAGATAAAATTATAGATTAAGTGCTAAAATACCTTTGAGGTTAAAATAAAATAAAATTAATGTTAAAATTAAAAAAATGCGGGACATCCCGTCCCTTCCGCTATATCTCGGGTTTCAAACGGAATTTCCCAAATAAAAGCCCGCTTTTATATGTCCCAAACTAAATAATTGAATGTTATATTATGCTCGTAGCAACGTTTAGAAGTATTTTTTATAGATTTCATATTTTTATGCCGTATGTTTTCGTAAAATCTAGGGAGAAACGCGTTTCTCCATAAGTTATGGAGAAACGGGTTACGGGTATCCAGAACCTTTTGAAAGGATATCCAGAAACTTTTTGTATTGGCCATGACCTTGTCCCATGGTTACTCGATATCAGCTCAAAGGTTCTCGGATATCCGTAACCCTTTGAAAGGATATCCGTAAGCTTATGAAAGTGATATCCGTGAACCTTCAATGATATCCGTAAAACTTTCAAAATGTTTCGGATACTCATTTGATGGTTTCGGATATACATTTGAAGGTTTCTCGGATATCCGTAAACCTTCAATGAATATCCGTAAACTTTCAAAATGTTTCGGATATTCATTTGATGGTTTCGGATATACATTTGAAGGTTTCGGATATCCAGAAACCTTCAATAAGCAATTTCTGGTCTTGGTCTTGGATTTGGCTTCAAATCTATTTTTTCTGGATATCCGCCCAAAGGCTTCTGGATATCCGTTCCAAAGCTTCTGGATATCCAGAAACCTTTGAGACTGATATCCAGAAATTTTCTTCTGGTTATCAAACATATAGCTTCTGGCTATTAAAAACACGTTTCTCCATAGTTATGGAGAAACGCGTTTCTCAGCAGACCTACTCGTATGTTTTACCTTAAATTTGAAAAAATATTTCATATTAAACGTGTACGTTGTTTTCAACGTTTTATACGCATCCCATATTTAAATAACTATAATCAGTTAAATGTTTGAGAATTATGATCTCACTTTCTCAATTCAAGGACACCATAAGTTATAGTATACTCCCTCCGTCTCAAGAAATTCGTCACCATTTTAGGCTTAACACGCAAATTAAGAAAAAAATGGAAAGAAAAAATGTTGTGAGTGTAATTTGAAAAGAGGAGAGAGAATTAGTGGAGGAAATAACAAATTTAAAAAGTGTTATGAGTGTAATAGTGTTTTAGGAGAGAGAATGAGTGGAGAGAATAGTTAGTGGGATAATAAAATATTAATAATACTTTTTTCCATTTTAGGAAATGTGAAGCTTTAAACGGAACGCCATTTTTGGTAAAAAGTGAAGAATTTCCTGGGACGGAGGGAGTATATATTTTTTTCATTTTATAATAGCTATCGTAATTATTTAATAAATATGATATATTTGTTTATTTTATGATAAAACTAAAATAAAATCATTTTTAAATTTATAATGCAACATGCAATTAATTTAAGATAAAATATATTGATGATGCCAAAATCGTCAAATCAGCCCAAATCCAAGCGATCGTTTGCTCCGACGATTGCTAGGCCTGAAAATAAGAGAAAACACGTAAACTAAACCGGAGCTTGACCGGCGAAGGCCCTCCGGCGTGAGAATAAGTTTACGATTTTAAGATAAGAAACTAAATTGACAGATTTTCTGTATGTAAAAAGTAACGTACCCAATAATTGAGATTATGGCTTGTATTTATAGGGATGGATTGACGGAATCCATGTTGAACTTGAACTGTAAAGAGATAAGATATAATTTTAAGAGGATTATATCTGTTAAGGAATCCTTATTTGACTTGAATAGAAGTAGGTGATTACAATCCTGATTGGACAATAACTGCTGAATCCTTATTTGAATAGGACTGCTCAATCTGCTTGCCGATAAGTCGAGGAGACTGATTTCCCTTATCTCGTCATCTACATGTAGGCCGAGATGAACGAATGATTCTCCTCGTCACATAAAGATCTGCCGGCATAGAGAAATGACGAGGTGAATGATTTTCTCTCCTCGTCATTTAAAAATATACCGAGGTGAGAACTTTTCTCTCCTCGCCATTCATGACCTTCTCAGTCCATGATGAGCCGGGGAGGAAACAAGAATACAGGGAGCCCGTTGTCAACGTTGAGGCCGAGGAAGGCACATCGTCCTCTATGGAGGTGATCTCGGTATACGAGGGAGGTCTCCTTGGCATTCATAGTTGGAGCGCGCTTGCTTATTGGGCCTAGATTAGCCTTGTTGATGACGAAATACGAGACCGAGGAAGCCCATGGTTGCTTCTCGTAACTTATACATGGATTATGTTTATAGCCCAATCCACTTGGGCCTGACCCGGGCAAGCCCATGTTCGTACCTCGATTTATACTGTTCAGTGGCCCCCGACTTTCTAACTCGACCTAGGACGAGGAGAAAGTCATCTCGTCCTCGGCTATGAGAATATAAATAGGTTTGCCACGCGTTGGAGTCGTTTCAATAGTGCGTCGTTTCATTATCCGCCGGTTATTGCCATGATGATGAGAGGTAGGCCCCCAGGTCTGACACGCCTTGGAAGTTGTTACGGGCAATTAATGCTGGGGCGCCGTACCCGTTAACCCGTTTTCCTTTCGAGTTTGATCCGGTTTTGGTGAGTATAAAAATCTCAATTCTCATTTCATTTGAACCTTTCCGCACCAGAGATATTGAGAGCGTCTTTGCAAGGTTTAAGAGATTCGCCGTGTTCTTGAGCCCAGTAACTCCGGCGAACCAAGAAGTTTCCGGCGAACTTGATTCATTCGTCTGATTCCTTCCAATCTTCAGTAAACAGGTACACATTTCTTCCCTTTTTGTTATTTTCGTACTTGATTTTCCCATGCTTAGGATTTTGGTAGGATTTTAGGTTTCAAAACTGCCATTGTTAAGCTTGTTGAAGCTTCTTTTCTGAAAAAAATTGATTCCTGAATACTTGTTTTCCTTTGAATCTTGTATAACTTCCCCATTGATCTTTGATTCCCCCTAGAAAATGGCTCGTTCTTGGGACCATTCCCCCTGATTCATTTATGGATACCACAAGGTCAATCTGAGGGTTTACCGGAAAGAGAGAGGACCATGGTTGATGCTGAACTTGGGTGACATAGGGGAGATGTTGAGAAAATATGGACGTACTCGAATGTTCATCCAATACCCAGACAGTACGAGAATAGACCAGGTTGATTCCTCATCCCGTAGCATAGTCTTGATTGAGGATAGGGCCGAGATAATGGAGCACATAGAGTTGTTCTACCCGTCCTCAGATCACATAGCTCGTGAGCATCTAAGTGGTAAGGCTCCCTCCTCGGCCTAACTCTAATGACGAGGAGGGGCATCCCTCTTCCCCGTCGTAAGCCTGGCCTCAGATAATGACTAACTTTGGATCCTTGGCATTTTTGCAGATATGACGGGAAGAGAGGGTGAAGCCTCCTCGTCTACAAAAATTGTCAATGCCTTCGTGGAGGGCGAACAAGTTGACAGAAGGATAGGCCGAGGAAGGGGAGGTGGACGAGGCCGAGAAAGGCCACCAAAGGATGGGGACCCCATGTTGGAGAAACTATATACCAAGTACGGGGTAGATAAGGCTGAGTTCCGGCTAACTTATATCGACAAATCCGTTTTTGCCACTGATGCCGAGGAGAAGAGCTTCTATTACAATGATAACCACGTCCATTTCTACTTCAAGCAATTCCAACAGGGACTTCGTCTCTCTTTAGATCCCTTTATAAACGAATTCTTGGGTGATGTGAGGGTTGTCCCGGCCATGCTGGGGGCTAACGGGACCAGGGTCCTCGTCAATTTCATTGTGCTTTGCCGTAGCTTAGGTTACGAGCCTACTCTAGCCGCCTTCCGTCACTTCTTCCAGATCAGCTATGTGAAGAGTAGTCGCCTCCTCATCATACGGAGTGATCCCAAGAATCCGAAAATTATCCTCCCTATGTCTAGCAAGGTGGGAGGTTGGGAGAACCATGTGATAAGGGTCGAGAGCCGACAAGACTGGGAATTCCCCTCTCCTTATGACGTGCCAACTTCGTCGGATCCGGTGCAAAAGTATGGGTGGACTAAGGACCTGATCAAGCGCCTCGAGGAATTTGCCGAGGTCGGGCTCCTTGACTGGTCATCATTAGAATCCGATGACCGCTATTATGTTCAGGCAGGACTGATGCCGGAGCCGAAAGACGGGGTGGTTCCCTTCGTTACTGTTAAGAGGGGGAGACGTTTTAATGACTGGAGAATGCACCCCGGCCTTGTCTTTCATGAAGATTGTGCGAGGTGCAAGCTCATTCCCGTGGATTAGTGCTTGTGAGAGACTGATGTCGTATGATGTAATTTTTTTTCCCTCATCTTTGACACTTGTGTTTTTTGCTGTTAGCTCTAATCCTCTTCGTAATGTAACCATATCTTCCTCGTCTTTGCAGATTTATTCCCCTGAGCAAGAAGCAGAGTTAGCAATGGAGCAACTGAGCGCCGTTGATTTGATTAAGCAGAGAAGGCGTCAGGCCAAGCTCTTGGCCTTGAAAAATAGGAAGGAGGAGGCTAACCGCCGTAATCTCCTGCTGAGTGCCAAGGGAGACCAACCCCTTCCCGTCAAGTTGCACGGGGATATTGAAGCCGAGGAGGGGGCCTCTGAAGGCCATAATAATCCATCGAATGTCGAGGGGCATAACCCCCATATTGATGTTGCTGTGGAGGAGGCGGACATCCCGTCAGCCGAGGACACTGACCTCGTCCAACGGCGTTTCGGCTCCAAGAGGCCCCAAGGTGCTTCTGCCGAGGAGCTTATAGCTAAGCGGTCTGCTGTGGGGCCCTCGGACCCTCAAGATCCTCCTGTCCTCACCATCCAAACTATTAAAAGTTATGATGATACCGAGGAGCTTACTCGGCGAATGGTGGCCAATGTTCCTCCTCTGAGGGGCATCCCTCTGCAGGCCAGAGAGGGTGCTCTCGTGAGACTGGGCCGAGCTCCCATTCAAAGGGCCTTAGACCAGGAGGCTTTTGAAAAGCTGGTTCGCGATAAGCCAAGCAGGGAGCACCTGCTATGTCGTAAGGGACTTCTGGATTCCGAGGTAACTGTCTCATACTTCAATCTCGTAACTTCTACCTCGTTTTCGGTACTTGTGTGATTTCTGAATTTTCCTATTTTGCAGTTTGAAACACTCTCGGCCTATGAGAATGTCCTGGCTAAGGCCGCGAACAAGCAGCTGCACGAGGCCAGGACCGCCCAGAAGAAGGGTGAGACCGAGAAGGCTTCTTTGGTCGGGCTGCTGAAAGCCAAGGATGCCGAGCTGGAGGCGGCCAAAGCTAAGGTAGAGGCCGAGGTGACGAAGGCCGGGGAGGAAAGGGTGAAAGCCGAGGAGCATCTCCGACTGAAGGATACTGAGCTTGCCGAGGAGAGGAGGCTCAAAGTCGAGGTCCAAGTGAGGGCCAAGGAAGCTGAGGCCAAATGCCGAGGTTTTGAAGCCACCCTTCCTTCTAGGGAAGAGGAAGCCGTGGATCGTTTCAAGGCTAGCCGGGCCTTTCAAGACGCCGTGGACGAGAAGGCCGCCACCATGTTTGAGGACGGCTATCTACACCTTGCCCGTCGTATTTTGGCCGATTCCTCCCTATGCTTGGATATAAATACCGTTGCCCGGTTGATCTGCAAGGGCCAGTTTGACGAGGAAGCCAGGGCCCTCCACCATCTTGTCCCCTTCTCAGACTATAACTTGGGCATCATGGCTAAGGAGGATGCCCAAGCCAACCGTGAAGCTTGGGTTCCGCCGTCCATCGATCCTGGCAATCTCAAGGCTCTAATTGAGACGATCGAGGACAAGGAGATGGATGCTGAGGTCGAGGGAGGAGATACCGAGGGGGCTGATGCATGGACTGAACAAACTATCCCTCCTCCCCCTGATGCCGCCACAAAGGATTTCCTGGAGAAACCTTTTGATGATGCACAATAGACTTAGGATTTTTTTCTTTTTCTTTTCCTTTTGTTGTACTAGTTGGTAGGACTTGTAATTTCCTTTGAAATGTCAATGAACAAATCCTTTTATTTCAATTCATGTGTTGTTTTAATGAATTATTTGGATGCTTGTTTGTAGGATATGTACAAATGCAAGACTGCTTTGAGGGGGGTAAGTTAGGCCGAGGTGAGGTTCCTTGGCCTTGACTGTGCCTCGAGCTGTTAGGTCGAGGAGGGGTCCTCAATCTCGGCTATATCTTAAGTCATTAGGCCGAGGAAGGCTCCTCAGTCTTGACAGTTGGGATGTTTTCTTCTTTTTCATCTCTTTATGTCGAGAAAGATGACTCGTGCACAGGTTTCAGACGTGTGATGCCTGTTAGTCGTAGTGACAAGGTGTGTTTACTCATCTTGACGTGAGGCAAGTCAATAGGCCAAGGAGAAGTCCTCGGTCTTGACTGTTTGAACCTTGTAATCCTTGAATCGAGGCAGACCCTCGTCAGGATGTAAGGTAAGCTAGTAGGTCGAGGGAAGATCCTCTTGTTGGCTGTTAGGAGCCTATAGTCATTGAGTCGAGGTGGACTCTCGTCAAGACGTAAGGCACGTGTTTCAAAGAGTCGGGGATAAGATCCTCGTCTTCCGATGTTTGTGTCAGGAGTTGATAGTTGCCTTGCATGTTGGAAGAAGTTGCTTTCATAAACTGGAACTTGATTACATTGAACTGCAATTCTATCATACTAAGAAGTAAAAGACTGGAAAATGAAAACTAATCTATTACAAAATAAAAATAGACTAATGATAATATTTTCGAAGATTATCGGAATACCATGGATGCTTGAGATCCTTCCCCTCCTTAGTCTTTAATCTGTAGGTCCCCTCTCGAATGACTTGAGTGATGATATAGGGACCTTCCCAATTTGGGGAGAGCTTGTTTTGTTCTGCCTTCCGACCAGTTGATTCAATTTTCCTAAGTTAATCGCCTACTTGGAATACTCTTCCCAATTTATTGACAGCTTCTGCTTGACCATTGCCTTGGGATCTGTTAACTGATGAATTTGCATGGCGGACTTTTACTCTTCCTAATTCTGTTGTAAATGTCGTAGAAAATTGGATTCCATGATCAGAAACAATTGTGTGGGGGAGGCCAAATCGACACCAGATGTAGTCGTGGATAAAGTTGATTGCGTTCTCTTCCGTTATCTTGGCTAATGCCTTTGCTTCTATCCACTTGGATAAGTAATCAACAGCTACTATCACGTACTTGCAATTACCACGGGCGGGAGGAAAGGGTCCGATGATGTCGATCCCCCACATATTAAATGGCCACGTAGGTATCACAAGTGTCTGCTCAACTGCCGGTAGTCTAGGAATGTCGGAAAATCTCTGGCACTTGTCACACTTTCTAACATAGGCGTGCGCGTCCTCCCTTAGGTTTGGCCAATAGTAACCTAGCGAGATGATCTTGTCAGCTAAGGTTCTGGCCCCCGGGTGTCCGCCGCAAATGCCTTCATGTACTTCTGCCAAAAGGTTCTCAATCTCCTTAGGATAGACACACCTTAGCAGGGGCTTGGTGAAAGATCTTCGGTAGAGGATTCCGTTCATTGCAACGAACCTTGGGGTCCTCTTTTTGATAAGTTTAGCTTGTGCTTCATCTTCCGGGAGTTGGCCCCTCTCGATGTAGTCAATGTAGTCATCGATCCAACATCTCTCCTCTCCATCTAGGAGCATGATTTGTAATCTTTCATACGCAGGTTCTTCAGCAAAAACTACATATGGATTGATCTTAGACTTAGACACATCCATAGTTTCTAGTTTAGATAGAACGTCTGCGATTTGGTTGCCTTCCCTGCCAATTTTCTTGAGTTTGAAGAATTCCATATTTTTCGTCATGTCTAGGACAAGGTCTCTATATTTGGTAAAGGTGGGATCTTGGGCGTTATTGTTGGGTTTTATGGGTCCATGCGCAACGAAATTAAGCATCTAATAACACAAAACCCAAGAGCCCTGAGATCCGTTCTATACAATAGAGATTGAATTCCTATGAGATAGAACTTTACCAATCTTAAACGCTTTCCTTTCTTGAGCTATTGAACAATTATCAATGTGATTTTGAATCACAAACTTAGATCTTCAAGACTTGAATCTTCAGATTCGAACTCTAGGCCTTGATCGTCGTATGAACGAAGACCCTCTAGTAGTATCCACACCTTTGAATGAACCAAGAACGGTTCTTGAGGATTGCTAGATCCTTAAACCTTAGAGAGAATATTGAGAAACCTTTTGTTGTGATTTTTTCTTAGAAAATTCGGCTAGTAAATTAGGGTTCACATGCCTCATATTTATACTACGTTAGTATTGGTATTTATTTCCTAATCGTATTAGGAAACAGTCTGTAAACCGCCTCTGTGGCTAAAGTTGTTGCGTGACAGAAGCCAACTCTGTCGCGTGACAGAAGCCAACTCTATCGCGTGACCACTTAAGCTAGATCAGGAACTCTCAATTTTCTTTCTTTGGTTTAACCAATTCATTCCAATTGTGTGTGACCCAATAGGATTATATTATGTTGACAATGAGCTCGATCATATCGACCTTCATAAAACATAAGCGGACTCTAGCAAGCCATTATGTCTACCCAATTAATATAACGTAAGAGTTCACGTTTCCAATGGTACACTTCCATTTCTCCCTTTGTCTCACGATGTTATATTGAACACAAGTCATGGTCCACGTCAACTTGTATTTGTTCAATGCTTTCTCGATATTGAGTATAATGATAATCCAATCGCATTGGGGTATGGCCATACACTTTCATCATTATCACTCATCGATGGGCCCAAGCAAAACATCTCTCTCTTTCGAGGGATAAATTCCATCTTGACTTATCATCCTTCCCATCATGAATCCGATCATGCTAAAGATAGCCTTTATAAATATCGTGTTAAGATATCGTTTGACTAAAATCAAACATAACTTTCATCATATGTAAGGTCATGATAATCTCAGGTCTAGGGACTAAATGAAGTGACCATATGAGATTTAATTTTGACATTTGACCATGACATAAATCTCATACGGGTCAAGTCCAGTCACTTGTTCACTAACAAGTACCAATAAATTTAATGTGCATCTCTATGCATATAATCATCATATGATTATCCATTAACATTTATACTAATTATTCACTTAATAATTAGGGATGAAGATTATTACAATAAATATGCGAAATATATAATAATCAAATAATAAACTTTCTCTCTAATCAAGGATAAAGATGATACATAATGGTTTTAAGTTAAACATAACTAAAGCCTAGGGCATTACACCAACAGTTATACTCTCCCTTTACTTGTTTAACAACTAGTTGGGATTCACAGAATGCCGCCACCTTGGTCACCCCGTAGAAGGAAGCCAACTCGATACCAAATATTAGAGCTTCGTATTCAGCTTGATTGTTGGAGACAGGGAACTTGAATCGGATGATGTCTTGCATGGTGTACTCTCCTTCCGGGCTTGCTAGTACAACTCCAGCTCCGCTTATTTCCTTTGTAGCCGATCCGTCTGTCTACAAGATCCAGCATTTGGATGAGAGTTCAATGGGAGACTCTTCCTCTTCTGCAGTATTTTGCTTACGGGAAGTGGGGAGGTGCTCACCCATAAAGGCGGTCTCAACCATGAAGTCAACCAAAGGCTGTGCCAAGAGGGTCTTCCTTGGTTAGTAAGTGATATCAAACTCAGTAAGAGCGATAGACCAATTCAGGAGACTTCTGGAGCCGTCCAACTTATGCAGGATCTTCTTCAATGGTTCATTGGTGTATACAGTGATAGGATGTGCGGAAAAGTAGGCACGTAATTTCCTTGAGGCAATGACTAGTGCGTACGCTATCTTTTCCATGTTGAAATACCCGCTTTCCACGTCAGATAATGCCTTGGAGACATAGTAGACGGGTTTCTGCGTTCCTTCTTCATTTCGCACTAGAACAGCTGCAACCGCATGATCGCGCGGCTAGAATACATACAAAGATCTCACCGGTAATCGGACTGCTAAGCAAGGGAGGGGAACCCAAGTACTCCTTCAACCGGAGGAACGCTTCGGAGCATTCGGGAGTCCAGGATAAGCTCTTGGTACCCTTCAATACCTTGAAGAATGGAAATGATTTTTCGACGGATTTGACAATGAATCTTCCCAGTGCCGCTATTCTTCCCTTTAGTCTTTGAACCTCCTTGATGTTGGTTGGTTCCTTCATGTCAATTAATGCCTTGATTTTTTCGGGGTTCGCCTCAATTCCCCTTTGCGATACCATGAAGCCCAAGAACTTTCCAGCTGTCACCCCAAATACACACTTACTTGGGTTTAGCTTCATGTTGTTGGCTCGAAGGTTGTTTATTGTCTCTTCCAAGTCAGGGGTGTGACTGCCCTCCTTGGTCTTAATGACCATATCATCGATGTAGGCCTCCATGTTCCGCCCTATTTGTGCGCCAAATACTTGATTCACCATCTGTTGGTACGTGTCACCCGCATTCTTGAGCCCAAAAGGCATCATAACATAGCAATAATTTCCCCCAGGTGTTTGGAAGGCCGTCTTCTCGATATCCTCTTCCGCCATTTTGATCTGATGATAGCCTGAATAGGCATCTAGGAAACTGAGTGTTCGGTGTCCAGCGATGGAGTCAACCAACTTGTCGATTCTGGGGAGAGAATAACTATTTTTAAGGCAGGCCTTGTTAAGATCGGTGAAATCGATGCACATTCGCCACTTCCCATTTTGCTTCTTTACCATCACCACATTGGCCAACCACACGGGGTACTTCACTTCTTGAATGATTCAGGCGCTAAGTAACTTTTGCACCTCTTCTTTTATAGCTTCCTCCTTGTCACTTGCAAAATTTCTCCCTGTCTGTGAGATAGTTTTTGCCAATGGATCAACTTCCAAGCGGTGGAGGACTACTTCCTCATTGATCCCCCTCATGTCTTCGACTCTCTAGGCAAAGACATCGAGACTGTTTTTTAAGAGGGAGATGATTTTTTCCTTCTCTTCCGAAGATATCTGGCCCCGAGTTTGATTTTTTGTTCAGGATAGTCCGGATTGATGACTATCTCTTTCAGCTCGTCCACAGGCTCCTTCTCAGGACCATCTCGAAATTCTAGAGACTCGATAATGATTTCTCTAATTCTCCTTCATTCATTGTCATTCACGTTGAGGCCCTCTTCCTCCATTAGTTCATCAACGTCGGGCAGATCGACCATCCTCAAGTCATGATTGGCCCCCGAGTTCTGGCCGTTGACGAGAATGGGATCTTCCTCAGAGACGGATGGAACTATGCCCTGGTCAGCTGCAATTTCTAGGACCATAGGTTCTTCATCAAGTACCTCACAGATGTAGCTCACCCTAGAGCTGGTATGGGTAGTTTTCAGAGATTTAGAGATCTTGATATTGTCCTCAAGGGTGTCTATCTCCACGCTTTTAGATTTTTTCCGGCTCTTCACGACATGCTCCAATAAGTCCTTGGCGGTCGCCCTCACGCATCCAATTCCAGAACGAGTAGGGAATTTGACTCGTTGGTGAGGAAGGAAGACGACCAACCCAAGTTTTGCTTGACTTGGAATGCCCAGTATTGCATGATAATCTCTTGTTAGATCCATGACTACGAAGGTGACGGTAGCCGTGGATCGGAAGGGATGTTCGCCAATTTCCAGTTCCAGCTCAACAGTTCCCTTGGCACCAACTTTATGATTGGTGAAACCTTCCAACCTTCCGTGATAAGGCTCCAGTGCGATATCTTTCAGTCTCATCTGTTGGAAGGCAAAATAATACAGAATATCGCGGGAGGCCCCCGTGTCAACAAGTAGTCTTTCAGATTCCACATTATCAATTCGACCCTTTATCACCGAGGGTTGTTCACGGGCAGCACGGCTCCCTGCCAATTCATTGGGAGAAAAGCTAATGACCTCTTCCGCTTTATGAACCCAAGCAGGAACATGGTATACTTTGCTTAGTTCATGTATTTGGTTCCTTAGCTGTCTAGTTGAGACTGTCTCTTCTCGGATTACATGCAGCTTGGCCCTAGGAGGCCTTTGTTCTCTGTTTTCGCTCTTATCATCATCTTCACTTTCCTCTTTCTTCCGTTTTCGCTTGCCATCTTTCTTCATGACATAGCAATCTAGCTTTTCCTCGTCAACCCACCTTTGGATCATTTTCTTGAGGGCGTAACAGCCTTCAGTATTGTGACCATGGTCCTTGTGAAAATCACAGAATTTGGAAGTGTTACGAGGGAATTTTGGTTTATTGCTCAGCGGACGGGGTGGGGGAAGGTTCACTAGCTGCATGATCTCCGTGATGGGTTTGGTAGGAGGGGTAAATACCTCAGGCTTCTCAGTGCTTCTTGTTCTATTCTTTCCCTTGGATCCCTTACCATTCCCATTGTCATTGTGGCGAGTGCCAGCCGCTTCTGGTTCTGCCTTGTCAGATCCCCTTTTCTTGCTTTTATCCTCAGCCATAGCAATGTCATAAGCCACGTTGTACAAGTCGGCCTTGGACTTAGGTTCTCGGGCAGAGAGTTCATAGATGAGGGGACCGGATCTCAATCCGGAATTGAAACAAACAATAACCTCCCTTTCAGTGAGGTTTTGTTCCACTTGTTCCGCCATTTTACAGAATCGATTGTAGTAACTGAGGGTGGTTTCATTCTTCGATTGTTCAATGTTGGCAAGGTCGGTTAACCTCATCTTCCTCCTTTAAGCCGTGGCAAAGTGGTCAAAGAACATTCTCCTCATGCCCCTCCAGCTATCGATGCAACCTTTTTTCAGCTCACGGAACCAGGTCAAGGCTGTTTCGGAGAAGGTGCTTGCGAAAACTTTACAGAGCATGTCATCAACTTTGGTGAGGAGGTTCATGGTTTGTTTGAAACTTTGCACGTGGTCCTTCGCGTCTGTGGTTCCATTGTACTTTTCAAAACCCGGGACCTTAAAATGGGGATTTGGTGGTGCATCAGTTATCCTCTAGGAGAACGGACGAGTGGACCAACCGTAGTCATCATTATCAACCTTTTTTCCCATCTCCATGTCATCAAGTCTCTGTTTCAGGAGTTCCCATTGTCTGGCGTCCACTCCCTTATCAGTGCTAGAGTGAGTGCTGCGTTGGGAGCTACGGGTTGACTTATCTCTAGGGCGGTCATTCACCCTACTGTGTCCCTCGTCGTTTCGATGGCTGTCACGCCGTTTAGATGGTGCTTTATCATGTCTTGGATCTAACTCGTGGCCACCAAGTATCATTCTGTATGGCTCGAGAGTTCTCAGCCGTACAAATTCACAAGGACGAGGACGGGGAGAGTCTCTCCGAGGACGAGGATAATCATGCCGAGGTCGATGTGGTCGAGGTGAGCCGGGGCGACGAGGTGCCATGACGAGACGAGGAGGGGATAGCCGCTTGGACAGACTCAGCCTCGTCCTTAAATCCCTTGAGTCCACTTCCTATTCCTTGGAGTTCAATTGGCTCCTCAGTTCTATCACCTTCTCGTTTCTCTGATTGTGGTGCCGAGGACGGGGAGGATCTCGGAGGGCCTGCTTCGGTGGTACAGCAGGATCGAGGGGAGGACCTCGTCGCTCACCCTGTTCCCTTCCACGAGAGTTGCCCGTCGAAGGCAGAATTAATTCAGCCCTGGAATTATCCGGGTCCAATTGTAAGAGAGCAGCTTGTGTCTCGTAAATCCTTTGCAATGTATCCATTTGTTTATGCAACAGAGTACATCGGTCGATGGGTTGGGAGCTTTCAGCTCGGCCGGCGTCGGCATTCTTCGTCATCTTTCTCCCAACTCTCTTCCTTCGAGGACGGGTGGCACGAGGAAGGTTAGCACCTGCTCCCTCGGCAGTTGGCTGCCCCATGGAACGGAGAGTCATGGCGAGGGGAGGTGGTCCTTCTGGCTGAGGTTGAGGAGGAGGAAGCACCTCGGCATTTGGAGGGATCCCGTTTACTTGGGTCTGCTCCTCGGCGGTAACACTTGTCAGTCGTCCGTCTTCCATTGAAAATCGACAATTGTAAACAGCAACTTACCAAACGTATGAATTTCCCAATAATCACGATTTCTAGCCAAATTCGGAGCAGAATTCAACGCAAACACGAAATCGCAAATTGCAATTTGACAACGCCAAATTTTTTGGCCAAAACGTTTGTTCCAAGCAAAAACTGGGCAAATTCCGGCTGAATCTGCAGAATCCGACCAAAATTGGAACAGAGTAAAAACGGAACAGATTTTTCCGTTGAATCAAGAACAAATTCGGCAAGAAATCAGGCTTCACGAGAGCTTTTTCCAGGCCAAACAAAGGGTGTTTGAATCGATTTTCCGGCAATGGAACCAATTGATGATGCCAAAATCGTCAAATCAGCCCAAATCCAAGCGATCGTTTGCTCCGGCGATTGCTAGGCCTGAAACGTAAACTAAGCCGGGGCTTAACCGGCGAAGGCCCTCCGGCGTGAGAATAAGTTCACGATTTTAAGATGAGAAACTAAATTGACAGAGTTTCTGTATGTAAAAAGTAACGTACCCAATAATTGAGATTATGGCTTGTATTTATAGGAATGGATAGATGGAATCCATGTTGAACTTGAACTGTAAAGAGATAAGATATAATCTTAGGAGGATTATATCTGTTAAGGAATCCTTATTTGACTTGAATAGAAGTAGGTTATTACAATCCTGATTGGACAATAACTGTTGAATTCTTATTTGAATAGGACTGCTCAATCTGCTTGCCGGTAAGTCGAGGAGACTGATTTCCTTATCTCGTCATCTACATGTTGGCCGAGATGAACGAATGAATCTCCTCGTCACATAAATATCTACCGGCATAGAGAAATGACGAGGTGAATAATTTTCTCTCCTCGTCATATGAAGATATGCCGAGGTGAGAACTTTTCTCTCCTCGTCATTCATGACCTTCTCAGTACATGATGAGCCGGGAGGAAACAAGAATACAGGGAGCCCGTTGTCAACGTTGAGGCCGAGGAAGGCACCTCGTCCTCTATGGAGGTGATCTCGGTATACGAGGGAGGTCTCCTCGACATTCGTAGTTGGAGCGCATTCTGCTTGCTTATTGGGCCTAGATTAGCCTTGTTGATGACGAAATACGAGATCGAGGAAGCCCATGGTTGTTTCTCGTAACTTATACATGGATTATGTTTATCCCAATCCACTTGGGCCTGACCCGGACAAGCCCATGTTCGTACTTCGATTTATACTGTTCATATATGATAAAAAATGTATGAATAAATCAAAATACATCACATGGGTTTCATATACATTTTCTAAACACGCAAATAACTTGGTTTTTGTAAGATGGAGTTCACTCCGGTGGGTGGGACCCACGAGTGGTGGGGTGGTTGCATCATAATTCCGCGTCCTAAGGGGCCGTTTGGTTCGCAGTAATTGGCCATTTCATGGCGGAATGGAATGGTCAATTCCGTTGTCTTCATTCCTTCGCCGTGTTTGGTTCAAGATTTTCATTCTCCCGAAATGCTCAATTCCTTGGCTTGATGGAATTTGCCATTCCCTCCATATATGGAAGGAATGACCAATTCCCTTGACAATGGAATGAATTTTTTTTTTATGACCAAAATACCCCTACTTACCTCCCCAATCCAGCCCCCCCACCCCCCCCCCACGAATTTTTTTTGCATGCCCCCTGCCCTAACCCCCTCCCCCGATTTTTTTTATACCCCCTGCCCTACCCCCCGCCCCCCCCCATCCTGCCCCCACCCCCACGATTTTTTTTATACCCCCTGCCCTACCACAATTTTTTTTATACCCCCTGCCCTACCCCCCCCCCCCACCCCACAATTTTTTTTTTTTGCATACCCCCTGCCCTACCCCCCCCTCCCAACCACCTCCCAAATTTTTTTTTTAAAGAAGGGTAAATTGATCATTTTATATGCTTTCATTCCATTCTTATAATTTGTATTTTCAAACCAAATATGATTTGTCAAGGAATTGAATGACAATTTCATTTCATTCTGTGCCAACCAAACGGAGGGGTTTGACTAGTTTTTTTTTCATTCCATTTCCTTCAGAAATTCAATTCAATTGACCATTTTATTCCTTTACTTTTTTTTTTCATCGAACCAAACGGCCCCTAACTATTCTGACCGCCACTCTGGTGAAGTTCCAACTATGCTCTTATGTTTTCTACGTATTTTGGTTGTATTATTTTGGTTATCTTTTTTCTCTTGTTCCTTTTCATTCTGGTTAGTTTTAAGACTTAGGGCCTGTTTGGTAAAACTGAAAATTAAGCTCTGAAAATGTAGAGCTGAAAATTAAGAGCTGAAATCATTAAGTTGCTGAATTTTGAAGACTTATGTTTGTTTGATAATAACAAACCACTTACATCTGAATTTTCAGAATTTCAACTCAACATTTAAAATATTATATGAATAATATTTATGATTTTATAATAAAATAAATTCATTATTGACATATACATTATTATTATTATTATTATTATTATAAGTAAATTTTAATCTTATAATATTTAAATATTTTTATTTGTACTTTCTTTATCCCATAATAATATTTATCTTGATTAGTTTGGTAAATATGATCACAAATGTTGACAAATAATAAAAAAAATTATATAATGATACTTTAATAAAAATATTATTAAATGTTAATATTAAAAATTATATTTTCATACTTGGTCAAATATAATTTGTATGAAAAGAAAAAATATTTCAACAAAAAGAAGTAACAATAAATAAATAAATAAAATATGTTGATGTGTGGATTTGAACTCATTCCCTTTTTTTCTCATTCTTTCCACCTCTTACCTTGTTAAGCTACTCCTTGTCCACTTAAAATTAATAGCCTTTTTTAAGACAATCTTAATTATTTAAGTGATTCAAATTTACCTTACCAAACAAGCTTAATTTTTTAATCTCTTAAAGTGTTCCAAATTAAGATCTTAATTTGGTTACCAAACATGCCCTTAATAACTTACCAAAAAAGGGCATTATATTATAATTACGTTTTTATGACTAATAGGATTATTAGTCATTCGTTCGATTTATTTCCGTCATTTTTATTAGGTGATTGAAGTAGCTTGGGTATCATCAATACATATCAATCCCCAACCCCTGAATTTTAGCACTTATCTGATCCCTTTTACTGGAATTTTTCAACAAGCCCCTCTTTCTTTTCAAGTGCCCAATGATGCTTTAGGCAGACAAGCGGGCCACAGGGTAACAAATAACAACTATTTCATCCAAATGGCATCGGCCATTTACTTCAACATAGGAATGTGACCGTATATATGTGGCATTTATAAAAAACTACTTTAGAAAGATGAAAATTACAAAAAAAAAATAAAAAAAATATATAATTTCGAAATTACAAAAACAAAACTTTTTTTTTTTTGGATTTTTTTTTATCAGTTGTTGACCAAAAAACTGATAACTGAAATTATCAGTTGTTTGAAGCACAAATTACTCTTCAACAACTGATAATTTTAGTTATCAGTTGTAAACAACTGACAACTAAAATTATCAGTTGTTGACCAAAATTGATAAAAAAAATTCAAAAAAAGTATTTTTTTGTAATTTCCCATTTTACATATATATATATATATATATATATATATATATATATATATATATATATATATATATATATATATATATATATTTGTAAATATCATCTTTTGAGTGAGTTTTTTTGTAATAAACCCCGTATATATTTGAAAATAAACACTTTAGAACATTCTCACAATAATATAATCACTAAAGGAGTATTTACTTAATAAGCTCTTAAAAATTGGTCAATTGAATTTAAGAGAAAACTCTCTAATGACTAAAATTTAAGTTGGGTGCCATCAAACAATGTAGTCGATTGACTGGATTGGATTTAAGAACTTTAGACCAAGTACAAATGTTGCCATAAAAAGGCTTTGGCTGTGTTATAGGATTTCTCTATTTCCTTTTATCCCTCTTTTCTTTTGCAAAGGAAGAAATTAAAAGAGGGGAAAGGGGATGGAATGGAATCCTATGGGTTTAACATGAGCACAAATGATTTAGTCTTGACCATTCAAACCACATATCATATCCTCACAAACATGGACCCACTCACAACCTATTGCCCTAAATGCATTGCATGTAGTACAATTTACTATTACATCTTCAAGTTGTACTTTTAAATTAACACGTGAACGATCAGTCTTTTTCTGAACTTTACAAATAGTGAAAGCTCTTATGACATCAAAATTTAGATTATCCGTACCAACTAAATACATTTAAATTTGTAATACTTAAAAAATATTCAGACAAATTGAATTGCCCACACTATATTTTAATTCAAGAATTCATAAGAGTCAAAATATTTGCAGTTATTAGTAGGGGTAGCCTTGAAGAAGATATGGGGGAAATCCTAATGGGGAGCCAAAAGTTCATGAATGGCATATGCTTTAGGGTAGGAATAAGATTAAAGGCAGAGGAGAAAATGGCCTACCATAGAATTCAATCTTACTTTCCATTGATGTGATTTATAACCAATTGAGAACCCATCAATGGGTGCCCCCAGAAGAATAAGGGATAGAGACTCTTTTAGTATAAACTCTGTTGTGTGTACTCCCTACTCCTACATTTGTATACTCCCTCCGTCCCACCCGAATTTGGACAAAGTTACTTTACACGGAGATTAAGAAATAACAATAAGATAATAAAAATGTGTGGTAGAAAATGAAGAGAGAGAATGAGTGGAGTTAATAGTGGTTGGTTGAATAAATTGTATGGTGGAGAATGAGTGGAGTTAATGAGTGAGTGGGGTATGCCCATTTTTTTATTATTATAAACTTTCCTTTTTGGGTTGTCCAAATTCGGATGGGACGCCCAAAAAGGAAATTTGTCCAAATTCGGGTGGGACGGAGGGAGTATAGAATTAAATCATGATAATAATAACATAAAATGGGTTTGAATCATCGGTATATAACTATTAACTTTAATGGAAGTGAAAACCTGAAGAAAAAAAAAAAAGTTTTTTTTAAGGGCAAATTCTACTTGATTATCCATTTTGTTTGTTAATAGTTGCAATGTGGTTTTTTCGTCCCATGTCAATATAAAGCGAGAACTGATAGTTTATCGAAAAGCCAATTTGATGGCTGATAGTTTAGTTTATCATGCGTAATGCGCTGCAAAAGGTTATTTAATATCCTTTGTATTTGAGTTGAGCCTCCAATATTTGTGTAGAGCCTTCTAATCACTCTATATTTGTGCTATTAATCTAATGTTATTATTTTTTAAAAAAAAAAAAAAACTATTTTTAGAACATATAAAAACACTAGTAAAAGCCCGTGTTCGAGGACATGTGTTTTTTTTAATTAAATTTTTTTTAAAGGGCAAAATGGGAAAGGGACAACTTAGTGAGGGCAACATGAATTTTTTTTTTTTTGCACTATTCATTATACTGTTCACATGGATGAGGTGGATAGTTGTGTTTTATACTATAGTAAAAACATTAGAGTTAAAAAAATATATTAAAAAATATTCTAAAATATTAAAAAAATTATTCAATGAAAAAATAATAATAATTATAATATTCTCACTTTTTCTTAAGAGAATAATTATTTTCCTTTCAAAAAAATAAGAAAAAATATTTTATTTTTCAACAAATATAATGTAATATCAAAATATATTTAAAAATAATTTTTTCTTTTTATTTGAAAATTAGTTAAAAACTAACTTTAGCTAAAAATGACTTATGTCAATGTCAAGATGTATGTTTTACTCCTTTAAATTCATGTGCGAGACAAATGACATATTTTTTTAACGAAAGTTTGTTTTAACTAATTTTACATTAGATTGTAACAAATTGACAATATTGGTTAGGGGTTGCAAGATTACACTGTTAAAAAACACAATGCAACCTTTGGCAAATCATGGGTAGAAAAGTTGCAATTTGCGCCCCCCCCCCCCCTTTTAAGATATTAGGAAAAAACGAGTTTTTAAAATGTGTGGTGACATTTTGGTAATTAATCGGAACTTGTTTTAAAATATGTGATAATATTTTTGCAAAGTAACCTAAACTTGTTGTAAAACATGTGATGCATTTTTATAATAAATTGAAACTTATTAGAGCATACTGCGACTTATCGACTTATTAACACTACTATTCACACTCTTTAATATTAACAGTGATACTATTTAACACAAATCGACACTGTTTTACACTAACATGACACTATTTTTTACAATAACATTGACATTCTTTGTACTACTACTAACAGTTTCTTATACACCGTAGCACTTTGTAACCCACATTGGTCCTTTAGAAAAACTCATTTTTTACTAAACTTACTAAAAATGAAAACGGGTAAATCTAGTAAAATCACTAGGATTAGGCATTCATAGAAGAAAAAAGAGAAATAAAAATCTGTTGGTAGGAAGATTACAATTTTAAAAAATAAAATGTTTTCTTTCTTTTAATTATTTTGGCATTTTCTTGATATAAATGAAACTTAAAATGTGGTTTCAGTGTCATTTTCACGCTATACAGTACGTATTAATTAATAAAAATAGTGAGAGGGATCAAATGAATCATGCCTATCTCAATCATGAAACTGAATCTTCAAGCTATTTGCTACATCATTCATGACTCGAAGCTCTCAAAAGAAAAATACATAAATAAATAATATTCACAACTAATGCATAGAGTTAGTTTAAATAATTTATACTTCTTTCGATCCAAAATAAATATCGTTTTAAATTAAAAAGTTGGTTCAAAATACATGTCGTATTAGAACAAAAATCCAAATTCACCCCACATTGAAACTTGATTCATGTCATTAATTATAGTTTTTGAGCTAATCTAGTTTAAAAGAGAGACACAATTAATGACAATATACTTAATACTTTCTTTATAAAAATAATTGTCTTTTTTAATATTCATGAAAAACTTCAAAACGACATATAATTGTGATCGGAGGGAGTAATATTTCTATGTCACATATCATGTCAAGGTAGTAGGTTTTTATTTGATAGCGATAGTCAAATATTCAAAATATCCATTATTTGGTAATGCACTAAATCGTCTACGCTTAGACTTCCGTTGCTTGACTGACATATTACATATCCAAATTGGTTATTTGCAGATTTAAATACTTAATTTAGTGGTTGGAAGACTACCTAATTAATTTATTGTTACTTAACCTGAGAAAATAGTCTGACATTAGTTTTTATTTTTTTTTTACAAAAATAAACCTCTTTCTAAAGCCAAAATATAAATTACTCCTTCCGTCCCACGTGAATGGACACTTATTTTCTTTTTGGGACGTCCCACATGAATAGACACTATCCAAAATGGAAAAGAATATTCACTATTCTCTCCACTCATTCTCTCTCCTACTTCACTTTTACACTCACAACATTCTCTCTCTTAACTATTCCTCCCACTCATTCTCTCTCCTATTTAATTATTCATACTCACAACATTTTCTTTCACTTTTTCTCTCTCTTACTTTTCCTTAATTCCCACACCCATAAAGTTGGTGTCCATTGACATGGGACGGAGAGAGTATATTGTAATTTCAATAATTTACACCTAAGTAGTAGGACTCCCTCCGTTTCAAAATACTTGTAGTTTTAGCACTTTGCACACGTATTAACATATTAAGAAAAATAATTAATAAATATCAAATATACTAAACTACCCTATAAATATTTCAAGTATAAAGGCAATTAAATCTATAGTATAAATGAGGGAAGTAGGATGAATAGTTGTATGAATAGTGTCAAAAGTTTTTTTTTCCATTTCACCCTCACTAAGTTGTTCATTTCCCATTTTGCCCTCACTTTTAATTAAAAAAAATACCACATGTCCTCGGACACGGACTTTTACTAGTACTTTACAATTAAGACTATCTAATCATAAATAAGGGTAGTTTATGCAAATTGTGAATACGTTTTATGAAAAAATATAAAATTGCAAATATTTTGAAACAAATTTTTTCTCATAGGGATGGAGGCAGTGTATATATATATACTCCCTCCGTCCCGGAACAATCTTCACACTTTTCCTTTTGGGCGTCCCAAAACTTACTTCACACATTTAAAACTTACCTAAAATGGAAAGGAATATTTACTATTCCCTCCACTCATTCTCTCTCCTACATTATTTTAATACTCACAACACCATTATAATTTACTATTCTCTCCACTCATTCTCTCTCCTATTTTATTTTCACACTCACAACACTTTCAATATAATACTCCCTCCTTAAAACCAGTGCAAACAGTGTTTGTGAAGTAAGTTCCGGGACGGAGGGAGTATACTCCCTCCGTCCCGTCGATCTTAGAAATTTTTCAAATGGCACGGGGATTAAGAAAATGATAAATGTTGTGAGTGTAATAGTAAAATAGGAGAGAGAATGAGTGAAGGGAATAATAAATTATAATGGTGTTGTGAGTATTAAAATAATGTAGGAGAGAGAATGAGTGGAGAGAATAGTGATAAAAACTTTCCATTTTGAGAATTCTTAAGATTAGCGGGATGCCCAAAATGGAAAGTTTTCTTAAAATCGATGGGACGGAGGGAGTATATATTAAATTTTACCTTAAATAAATATTATATTTTGTACAAGAAAATTGTTTTAATATAATTTTATAATGGTGTAGAAAATGTACAGATAAATGATTCATAATCATTAAAAAGTGAAAAGTGAATTTGGTAGCAACCAAGTAAGTAGTAATTAACAAAAAAAATAAAAAAATGGAAAAGAGAGGAGGCAAGCTTTCCACTAGACCATGATTAATATTCTGAAAAGAGATCTTAAGCACAGGCAACAAGATCCAAATTACAATTAAATTAAAAAGAGACAGAAACTTAAATAAACTAATTAATGTATACTAGTACAATTAAGTTACTTAATCCATTTGTTTGGAGTGGAGGGAACAGTGAACAAAGCACCAATCGAATCTTTAATACTATCTCCGACTAGTAATGATTTTTCCAAAAAAAAATTTCTGTTACTTTAAAGGTATTTTTGCAACAATTATACATTAATTTAATTTTTCTAATAAAAATTTAATACTTGTTATCGATACACCAATATAATTATTATCATTAATAATTTTTAGATTTTATTTTGAATAATTAATCAAAGTACCTTAACATTGACAAAAAAATAAATAATAGAAAGATGATTTCGGGACGAGTATCTCTTCCTCGCACACAGCAAAACACAGTTTAATTGGGTGTTTGTTTGGGAGGTCTACACTTTTGGTAGCACTCACTCACTCCTAATACGGATCAATGATTCATGAAATGTAAAGCAAAAGGCAAAAGCCAATAAAGGATTCCCCCCACGTCTTATATCCTATACTCCTAGTTAATTATCATCAATTCTTCAACTCTCTTTTTTTTTTTTTAATCTATATTCCCATCTTGTTCGAGTTTAAATCAGATTTTTTGTTATTTTTTTTCATTTCATCAAATATTGTACTTTTCAAAATGGTAAACAATTTTTGTTGGAAAAATATGTGTTTTGAAGGAAATAATGTATTATTTTCTAAATGAATTGTTTGTTAAATGATCAAATTGATTATTGGATTGTGTTCTACTCCATGAGTACATTGAAATCATATATTCATTCGTCCAAAATGGTTGAGAGATGAATGAGATATTAAGGCTCAAAGTAAGTGGGTTGAAAAAGGGAAAATGTGGTTATCCCACATTGGAAAAAGATGGAAAAGTGGGTTAGTTTATATACTCCTACACTTTAGTAGGGAGTAAGATTGTGCTACATATAGGCTCTCTCTCTCACGCACAGGTGCGCAGGGGGTGTAAATCATAAACCGAAATGGGCTTCGGGCTACTGAACTCATGCGCGTCCTGCGGACACGAATGTAGCTCCGAAATAGCCTATCCGCACAAGCCCACTTTTTGCATTTTTTTCCAAACTTGACCCAATGTTACTGGCGGTGAGGCGGGTGCCTGGGTCATGCGGCCGCCTGGAGGCCAGAAGGTGCTGCCCCGTTGAGCCACTCCGAGGCGGGCGCCTGGGCTCCGGCAGCTGTACGCCAGGAACCTTCCTGATGATTCAAAACGACTCTGTAACTGTTGGATTGATTGCAATTTATTCCATTAAATACATTGATTGACGAAATTAAACAAGGGGTTTAATTTCAGATGGCAGTTTTGATTTTCCTTTGGTTGCTATACAAATGGAACAACAACAACACAATTGACAACACACAACACACAATTTTTCAGAATCTCCACGCTCATTTTCGCAGCATATTGATAATCTTTCCCTTGGCCTCTTGCATTGCATTCTTGGTGATAAAGTTCAAGCATCCAACTTCAGTTCGCCGGAGGTATTATTGTGCAACCACCGTCCGGTTAATTCGTTTCATCCTGGGAGGCAATCGTTCCGTTCAATCTCAAGCACAATGTGGTGAGGGGGCGAAATTTGTCTTAAGTAGAGTGTGATCTCACACGACTCGGACAACGACAAATTCTTTTCTTCTTCTCTTTCTCTATTTTGTTTTAATTAGTTTTCTGTAACTTCTAATTATTTTGTAATAGTTATTCCAACAATTTTTACTATTTATCTCACTCAATTTCTTTCATAATTTACTTTTATACGCACAATATCAGTCAATTTACTATTTTTTCACTCATTCTCTCATTCTTTGTTATATTTTACTTTTCATACTCATAGCATCTCTCTTCTACTTTTTTATTTTTTAATTATTATGCTAAAAAAAATGATCTATTTTGAAATGAGGCAAAGGGAGTATATCATATATCATGAGTTGCAAATACAACTATGGATCGCGATTTAAATCATATAATTATAAGACTTTGAGTAACCCCATTATATTCTTTCCGAGTATCTGACTTCTTCTTCTCTTGCTTAACTTCTTATATTTCTTGAACAACTGTGGCTTCTCCTTCTTCCTACTATTTTGTTTGTCTTATAGGGAGGAGATTGAAACTGATCGCAGAACCGCTGAAAGGGAAGTTCACTGAAATTAACAGTCCCTGATCCTGATCCTGATCCGTTGAGTGGTTAACACTGAGTGAATAAGATACAGGAGAATAGTGGTTGTGAGTTGACCACTTAACTGAAAATCATTTAGAAGCTTAATTAGCTGATGCATCATGCATGGTGGTTTAACCACCGGGAATAATATGCGTAGATGATTATGCCATTTGCCCCATAACCTATTATTTCCGATTTTCTTATATTTAATTACAAATGTACTTCTTCTGTTTCATAAACATAATTAAAGTTAGACTATTTTCATAGGATTAAGGGAGTACTTGTTTAACATATTTTACTCTGTTTATATAATCTAATTCTTGTATTTTAAATGTTTAATACTCCTTGTCAAAAAAAAAAAAAAATGTTTAACATCGACCAATACAACTAATTAGTTATTTGATAAACTATACTCCCTTCCTCTCATTTGAAAATATATTTTTGATCAACAACATAAGTTAACTTTAACCCAAACATTAATACAAATTTAATCATATTTGATTGAAATTTTAAAAATTGTTATTGATAAATTATTAAATTATAATTTATCAATACCATTTTTTTAAATTTTAATAGAATGATTAAATTTATATTAATGTTTGGGCTAAAGTTAACTTCTGTTGATCAAAATTGTTATTTCGAGTAGGGCTCAAGGAGTATTAGGTATTTGAAATCAGAAAATTTTGGGGGAAACTAGTTTTCCCAAATATTATAAAAAGTCTAGTTTTTTATTTAAAAAAAAAATTGTACGTGCCTTTGTTTCGGTTTTTAAAACAAGACTTTTTATAATGTTAGGAAGAAACTAGTTTCCCCAAAAACCTACTCATTTGAAATAGAAACATGCTCATCTTTTATATGCCTTTTTACAAATCCCCTTTTGGATTCACAGTTTTATTAAGTTTTAGGAGTTTTAACAAAAAGTACCTCAAAATTATGTTATTTACCAAAAAAACACATTTAATATTACAAAAAACTATTTTTTTTCCAGTTAAAATAACTGATAAATGTACTTATCAATGTAAAATATATTTATCAATTGTTTATAACTGATAAATTTATTTATCAATTTTTTAAATAGTATTTTGTGCTTATTTTTTTTGTTAAACAACTGATAAATGCATTTTACATTGATAAATGCATTTATCAGTTGTTTTAACTGAAAAAAAAAAGTTTTTTTCCAGGATGCCTTAGATTCATTAATTTTGACTATTTATGTTTGCGGGTTGAAACGGGTTGGATTGAGTTGGATCAACCCGTTAAGCTTAGTGGGTTGAGACGGCTTAGTGGGTTGAGACGGGTGACCATTTCAACCCGCTAACTTAAACGGTTTGGATTGGATCGGATAATTATTGGATGGAGTTGTGTGGGCTTAAGGATAACATGTCGATTTTACCGGGCCTAATCCTAGACAAAGCTACACATTTCCTTCCCTCCCATATATATATATATATATATATATATATATATATATATATATATAATTCTTAGAAAAAAATATTTTTAAATATCTTTTCTACGAGTATATTTTATCATACATTTGCAAAATTGAAAGTTCAAAGAGTGGGCAGCAAAAAAAATTATGCATTTTCGCCATTAAATTTTATAAATATTAAATGTTTTTATAATATATTTTTAATAAAGAGCTAGTCTCCCATGAGAACACTATGACCCGTCTCTTCTATGAGACGGGTTTTTTTACCCGGATCCATGATCCATGGGGCATAACCTGCCACAGGGCAGCCACCCATTGGCCGGACCCTGACACGTGGCAGCCTCTCATAGGCCCATGAGACGGGTCGGATCCATGACCCGCCCAAATTTTTTTTTTGCGCCAAGATCCATGGGTCCGACCCTGACACGTGGCAGCCTCTCATAGGCCAAAAAAAAAAAAATTTAATTTTTATATTTTGTTTTTTTTTTTCGATTTGTGAAAAGTAATAGTTACTATAACATAATGTAATAATTGTATGCATATAAAGTAATAGTTTGTATACATTAAAGTAATACATATATACAGAAAAGTAATAGTGTTTTTTCCTATGTTTTCTTCGTTTGGCAAAAGTAATACTTATTATAACTAAAATGTAACAAACATGCTGTTTATATGTAATAGTATTTGTACACAATTGTAACACATATGTATAGATATCTATATGTTATCAAACAATAAGTTACAATGAGTTCAAATTTATCATGATACATGTAAAAGTATTACATTATCTATAGAAATATGTTACAATTTCATCTATCAAAGTGTTACATTTACTTGTATAAACTATTACATTCATATACATAAGTTATTACATTTCAAATGTAATACATATAGTTTGTATTACATTTGAAAAAATGGATGAAAACGAGCTTTTGTTTTTTTAAAACAGGTATTACGTTTACTTATGAACAATGTTACTTTATATATATACAGTCATTACATTAAGAGATTGTAACTATTACTTTTTCTAAACCACTGAAAAGCCGAAAAAATAATATAAAAACTAAAAAAAAAAAAGCAAAAAGCAAAAAAAAAAAATTAAAAAAATAAAAATAAAAAATTGGGCCTATGAGAGGCTGCCACGTGTCAGGGTCAGACCCATGGGTTCTGGAGAGGCTGCCACATGCAGGGTCGCTCCCATGAGTCATGGAGCCGGTTTGTGGGTCAGGTCGGGCGGGTAAAAAAAAAAACCCGTCTCTACCATGAGACGGATTTTTCATGTACTCACCTAAATTTTTGTCTTTAATAAAAGATAAAAATTTGACGCTGAATAGTTGAATAGTTGATAGTAGTCAAAATGAGGCAAGTCTTGCACTATTATATATAATTCAAAGTGGACATATGTGAATTACTTTTCTAATATTATGACTTATGAATATGACCAATTTTTCTAATATTATGACTTATGAATATGACCAATTGTCAAGTTCTCATGGATTAATTGAAATATCAATCAATTAAGATGACCAAGTTTTTCACTCGTGACCACTTATATACACTTTTGAGTGTTCATGATTAGTGGTGAGGAGGCTTAAATATAAATATATAGACTTTACCTTTTTTGTAAGTCCAATATTCTCCAAGACCATTTCCATTCTTTGACATTTTAGTTTTCTCAAGGTATGCATATACACTGCAAAAAAGTGTTTGAAACAAAGCTTGTTTATAATTAATTAAAACACCATGATAAAGTATTTGTCCTAATTGAGAAAATAAAGAGTCTCTCAATTGAAAAAATTTGGGTCGTTTGACTAAAATCATAAATTAAGCCAAAGATCTCTAGATCAAGTGACAACCGATGTCTTTTTCTATTTGACATGTCTGAAATACAAATTACACTAAACACAGTTTTTAGCACTTTCAAGTGTCACTCTTATTTGTCAACAACAACTATAACTCAAAACTATAACTACAAAAAAAAAGAGAAGAAGCCTAAATTTATATAAAGAAGAAATAAATGTTTGGACATCCACTCTTATTATTAAGGTACAAAGCTCTTATTATTAAGGAACAAAGCTCGCTCGTGTACAAAGGATGTGACACTTGCACACTCGAATAGAGTAAAGTATGTTAGAGAGAGAAATTATATAATTAGTGGCAATTAAAGAATTAATTAAGAAATAAAAAGGGGATTATGAGGAGGAGGGTGAGACATAAGACCATGGAGCCATTTGGTTGTGGATTCTCCAACAAAAACAACCCACGCTTTTAAAGCTAAACATAATCCATCCCCCCTTCTTCTCCACCAAAGCCGCTAATACAACACTCCCATTTGTGCTCTTTGCTTTAATAGAAGAAAAAATCAAATCAAATAAATAAATATTACTCCTTTCTACCATCCCAATTTAAGATTTTTATTTTTATTTTCAATTTGTCTTAATTTAAAATTTATTAGTTTGCTTTATTTCATAATTAATTTCATAAATGACAAATTATAAACAGTGTTTCAGATAATTTTGTTCCCATAAAGTTAATACAATTACAAGAAAAAACTGTTACTTACCTATCCACTTTTCACACACTTACTTTATCTACTTTTCACCCGCTTACTTTATAAATAGTGTTTTGAACAATTATATTTCCAACTCACTACTATTGTTGACCTATTTTGTATTGATTTCTTATTATGTGTAAAGTCAAACTAAAAATTTTAAATAAATAGGGGGTATTTTAGAGAAAATCGAGAAAAAACGTGTTATTCCGGTTGATTAGGAAAAACATACGGTGACATTTTTGTAAATAAGGAGAATTTTGTGCGCGATGTTTTTTTGTAAATAAGTGAAACTTCGCGTGCACTGAAAGTGGCCAAGTACATGGCCAGGCCAACAAACCTTCTGCAATCAACCTTAAATGATTTTGGATATCGATATTAAATCTTTTTGGATATAAATTAACAAGTACATTTAAATAAGGTCATGAGCAACAAACCTTCTCGATATCAATCTCAAAAAGTTATGGATATCAAGATTAAAACCTTCTGGATATTAATTAATAAGCACATTTAAACAAGATTATGTCCAAAAAAAACTTCTGAATATCAATCTTAAAGGATTTTGGATATCAATAATAGTCTTCTGGATATAAATTAACAAACATATTTGACCAAGGTAATGACCAACAAACCTCATGAATATCAATCTCATAGGGTTCTGAATATCAGTATTAAATTCTTCGTAATATGAATTAAAAAGTACACTTGAACAAGGTAATGACTAACAAACCTTCTAAATATCAATTTTAAAAGTTTCTGAATATGCAAAAACATTTGATATTAATATCCAGAACCTTTAAAATTGATATTCAAAAGGTTTGTTGTCGAAGGAAATTTCGAGACCTACAAAAATCACAGAGCTTTTCCCCGTGATAGCGGGTTTAAAATAGAGGTGGCCGGTTCGGTTAACCGGCGGTTTCAACCTTGAAAATATTTAATCGAAACCGAACCGGTTAACCGCCTAAATCGGTTACGGTTTTCCGGTTAACCGTTATATATATATTTTTTTCAAATTAGGTTTTTAAAGAAATTTTTAACAGAATTAAAAACAGTTACGAAAAAAGTTAATTTTCTAACAGTTTTTGAATAAAAAAGTTAACTTTTTAACATTTTTTTGAAAAAAATAGTTAACTTTTTAACAGTTCCTGTTAAGTTCTATACAGTATATTAACAATTTTTTTTTCAATTTTTCTTTGGATAAAGAAGACTATTTTAGATGTTGGTTAGTCCTGAAAATTTTTGCAAAAAGTTATATAAAAAAAGTTATGAATTTTGAAAGAAATAAATCTTAATTTTTTAAAAAGAAACGAAAGTATATAAAAGAAAAAAAGGGCGGTACCCTTAAATTTTATTAATTAAAATAAAATTACAAAGAGGGGGACGACCAACTATTACAATTAAATAATTTTAACCGGACTATTTATAGGTCAAGTAGTCAGCCAGTTAGAAGTCAATCGGTTAAATAATTACAATGAGGAAGCTTGATAGGTCAAGCAGTCAACCGGTGACAGATTGTGATCTACTTACCAGTCAACCAGTTGGAAGATTAATAGGTCAAGCAGTCAACCGATTTTTGGCCACCTCTATCAGCCGATAATGATTCTTAACTGGTGAAAAACACAACTTCTTGGATTAGGTCTTCATTTGAATTCAAAGTTGTCGGTTTTGCCGGTTCAACCGTCGATTTTAACCGGCGGTTGACCGGCTTTCCTAACCTCCAACCGTAATCGAACCGCCAAAAATTCGGTTTCGATTAAATGGTTCCGGTTCAATCGCGTTGATCGATTTTTCATGGTTTTGACCGGTTGAAAATCGGCCGATTAGCCGGTCCGGTTCGATTTTTGGCCACCTCTAGTTTAAAATTCCCAGAAGACATCATTTAGGCCCTCAAACGGACCTTTAAATTTTTATAAATGTATACTCCCTCCGTCCCAACCTAAAAGGCACAAAATGGAGAGGGAACGCAAATTAAGGTAAGTGATGTAGGAAAGAGAAAAAGTTTAAATGTTGTGAGTATGAAAAATTAAATAGGAGATAGAATGAGTAGGAGGTGATGTAAGAAAGAGAATGTTGTGAGTGTAAAAGTAAAGTAGGAGAGAGAATGAGTGGAGAGAATAGTGATTTAAGGTTTCCTTTTTGGGAAAGTGTCTTTTTAAATGGGACGCCCAAAAAGGAAATTTGTGGCTTTTAGGCTGGGACGGAGGGAGTAGTTAAAAGATGGTTAGTGGTAGTGTTTGACTTGGCCAGATGTGGTGTTACAGAGGTCCCGTTCGTGAGTTGAAGAGTGTTAGAGGCCGGTGTTGAGAAGTTTCGATTATTTACAAAAATGTCATCGCGCATTTTTTTTAAAAAAGTTCCAATTATTTAAAAAAAATATCATCGCGCATTTAAAAACACATTTTTGTTTAAGGGAGTTACTCGTTTTTTTTTTCTTTAAAGAAAAAAAAAAAGCATACCGTAAAAGAAGGAATGGGAGGAAACCATGCTTACTCCATATTTGTATAATCTAATTAGATACCACCCACTTTGTAAGACTTTAACCCCATACTTTCTTTCTTAATGTTTTATGCCTACAAAATTCTATCAAATTTAGGAAAGCTCCATTAGCTAGATAGTGTCAACTCTTAAACCCTTTATTTAAGCCTAAGTTTGGAATTTAGTGAATCGTCTCGAGGTGTATTAGGATATTCATTAGCGTGTATTAGGTTTGAATTTTGATCATCAAACACGTGTAAATATTCCTTCAAAGTTTTTTTTTTTTTTTTTTTAATTTTATAATTATGAAATATTTTATTTTATTTTCAGGTTTTGGTAAGGAATTTAACTAATTAAATCTCTCTAGAAAACAAGACAATAGTTACAACGTCCCTTAGATGGCAAGAAAACATAAACTTTCTTATCATGGTCACTTGGGATGGGGGATAAGATGTGATCTTCAAGTTACTTTTCCATCTTTGTCTTCCTTCAATCCTTCCAATAAGGGAGACCCGTTCTCAATCCGTTCTTAAATATATGTTCAAATTTTATTCAAACCGAAAATATATGTTTTTCATACATTTTAATGGCAAATATGCATTTTGTTATACCCTTTCTAAATATTTAGTTTTACGATAATAAAATGAATAGCGAAATTTATTTGGTAAAAAACGTTTAGAATCAAAAGTGTTTTACAAAAATGACCTTCAATTTGTGACAAATTTTTTGAGTTTGAATTTTCTTAGAAACATAGAGAGTACTTCATCAGTTTATCAATAAGTTCATGATTATTTTTATAAACGAGAATTAAGAGAAATGATTGTTGTGAGTGTAAAAGGGATACAATGAGATGTAAAATGTAAGTGTGACCTTCCAATGAGACAATCAAAATGACAAAAGAAGTAATATACTCCCTCCGTTCCGTCCGACTTAGGAATTTTTCATTTGGTGTGGGGATTAAGGAATACTATTATAATATTAGGAGAGAGAATGAGTGGAGAATGTGTTGTGAGTGTGAAAAATTAAATAGAAGAGAGAATGAGTGGGATAAATAGTGATGGGATTATTGTTGTGAGTATGACAAGTGGGTCCCATTTAATATAAAAGTAATATAAATTTTCCATTTTGGGCCGTCCTACCCACCCGAAATGACAAAACATCCTAAGTCGGACGGGACGGAGGGAGTATATATATATATATATATATATATATATATATATATATATATATATTATAAATGGAATCCCCCTTTTGAACAGTTCTATGAATAGTTTCAAGGGGGAAATTTCCATTTTGTCCTCACTTTTTTGTTCTTTTCCCATTTCGCCCTTAAAAAAAAATTAAATTAAAAAAAAAACAAAAAACGTGGCCTTGGACACGGGCTTAGGCTAGTATATACTCCCTCCGTCCCATAAGTCTTAAGAAAACTTTTCATTTTGGGCGTCCCATAAGTCTTAAGAATTCCCAAAATGGAAACCTTAAATCACTATTCTCTCAACTCATTCTCTCTCCTACATTATTTTAATACTCACAACACCATTATAATTTACTATTCCCTCCACTCATTCTCTCTCCTATTTAATTTTTCACACTCACAACACTTCTTCCACTCATTCTCTCTCCTAATACTATAATAATATTCCTTAATTCCCGTGCCATTTCAAAAATTCCTAAAATTTATGGGACGGAGGGAGTATATATATAAGGGCTGATTTGTCTTATGCAAATATTTTAATAAATGTGTTTTATTTGTTTATACTCCCTCCGTCCCACAATAATATGTAAACTTTTTATTTTGGGCGTCCCACAATAATATCTATCTTTCCCTAAATGGAAAGGAATCTTTACTATTCCCTCCACTCATTCTCTCTCCTACATTATTTTAATACTCACATCACCATTATAATTTACTATTCTCTCCACTCATTCTCTCTCCTATTTTATTTTCACACTCACAACACTTTCAATATAATATTTCCTCCTTAATCCCCGTGCAAAACCCAAAAGTCCATAAATCTATTGGACGGAGGGAGTATATTGTATTGTATTGCCATAAAATTATCAAATACGTAATATTTTAAGAATAAAAAGATTGATTTTTGAAATGAAGAGAGGGTTTGAAAAAAGAGAGATATATGATCAGTATAGTGCAATGTCAACCCAAATTGTTGGTGTTCACATTCGAATTCGATCACTTTGGTGGACAGAGGGAATCCACCCATGCCACTTAAAACCTCAATATATATTTAAGTACCACATTAATCTAAATTTCTTAAATTGAAAATTAAATATAATTTCCTAAAATGGAATAAGGAGGGAGAGTAAAAAGAAAGAAGCAACTTACTAGTTTATTTATTCTGAATATCATAAATTTAAAAATAATAAGTACACGAAAGGAAAGAAAAATAATAGCAAGAGCTCAATAGGTGCTCTAAAGTAAAATTAATTATTTTGTGTATTTTTTTAATTGGTAGTAGATTTGTGCATTAAATCAAGCCAAAATCTAGGGAGAAACGTGTTTCTCCATAATTTATGGAGAAACGGATTTTTTCAATTACCTTGGCTTGGCTGGATGTCACACAGACCTCACCCTGCGTCTTCTTCTTCAACGGAAAACACCCTCTCCCTGCGTCGTCTTCTTCAACCCAAGCTCTCCCTCACCGGAAAACAAACCCAACCTCAACCTCTATCACCGGCGACCTCCCTCTACCTCAATTAGCTTCCTCACCGATCCAACTTCTCCTCATTTTCATAGATCGGTGAATGTGTTTAGAACAGGGAATTGGGTCGTTGTTTGGTGAAGCGGTGGTTGAGAGATTAGATCGGTGATTTAGAGAGAGAACTGGGAAAGGAAGCTTGGCCGGAGAGGGATTGGGTCACCGGCGAGGGAGAGACCAGGTGAAGAGGACGAGGGAGACGGCGGCAATGAGGGTCTCCCTTTTGCGGTTAGTGAGAGAGAGGAACGTTTAGTGAGAGAGAGAGAGTCTCCGTCTTTTTTTGTTGTTTCTGGATATCAATTAAAAAGGTTCTGGATATCAATTATAAAGCTTCTGGATATCAATTAAAAAGATTTTGGGTTCTGGATATCAATTAAAAAGCTTCTGGATATCAATTATAAAGCTTCTGGATATCCAGAACTCTTTGAAAGGATATCCAGAACCTTATGTAAGTGATATCCAGAAATTTAGAATTAGCTTCTGGATATAAGTTTTAATGCTTCTGGATATCCATATTCAATGTTCTGGATATCCAGAACCTTGTGAAAGTGATATCCAGATCAGAAATTTGGTCTTGGCCTTGAATTTGGTCTCAAATTTTTTTTCTGGATATTCGTCCCAAAGCTTCTGGATATCAATCCCAAAGCTTCTGGATATCCAGAAACCCGTTTCTCCATAACTTATGGAGAAACTAGACCTACTCTTAAATCAAAGGTAATAGCAGTGTTGTATCAATCGTTCTACTAGCCCGCCTAAGCATTGTCTAGGTGCTAAGCTGTCATTATATACATCGATTAACTTCAAATTCGCCTATTAACGTGTTTTATCAGAAAATCGTCCACTAAGCACCTTACTCGCTGACTAGTCGGACTAAGAAAAGCCTACCATGAGATCCAACTTGCTATTTTAATATTTTTACTTTCGTCAGTTCGTTTCCGGACACCGATTGTTAAGTTAATGCTTGATAAGCTTCGTAATGCTCTTCCATCTCGCAGCCTAAGGTTAATTTACAAGAATATTATAAATCATGTCTAATTCTCGATCCTGTCTAGTCCCCGACTAAGCCCCGCCTAGGCGCTTTAGGCACTAGGCCCAGCTCCGGTGTCTAGCGGCCGCCTAGCAATTTTTAGAATCTTGGATAATAGTAGAAATTGTTGTATATACTCATTATCCTAAAATAAATTGGATAGTTATTTTTATCACCAGATAATATTTAAATATATTAATGTAGATGAATTACTTAAAATAAAATTGTTGTCCTTAGCTAATTATTTATTTAATTAATTACTCATATATAATCTGAATATAATGGTCATTTCCACATTTTTTAAAAAGTCAAATTAATCCACCACTTAATTATGATTTTCATTTGAAAGTTAAACTTGTTTTTAAGATTAAGTCTAAATCCTACGCAAAAATAATAATAATGGGGAGTGCGTGCGTGCGTTCACATTCGTACTTTGGTGGGGGTATTTTTCAACTTCCGTAAGTTAAAGATTCATTATGTTGAGTTATTTACTTTATTATTATTATTATTATTGAAACTGAGTTATTTGCCTTTAAAATATTGATTGAGTTATTCAAGCTTAATAATAGGAACCTCTCCGTCCTAGAATTAATACCAATATTCTCTATAAAATTTGTCCAACAAAAAATCTCATTTTATAAAAAAAGTGTGTCCATAAATAAATTTGTTACTAACTTTTATCACAATTCATTATGAAAAGTGAATAACCAAAAAATTTATGCATCTCTTTATCATTAAAATTTGTATAATACAATTTCTCATAAATTTATTAGTTATTTATAAAATTAAATTTTATTAAAATGATTAAATTGATAATTGATTAAGCTTAACAACTGTAATGTGTAGTCAAGCTTAACCTCTGTTGATCAAAAATACAAATTCAAACGACAAGGTGAGCATTCTAAGAGGTACGTATTGAGTATTGACCCTATATAAACCTATATTCCCTCCGTTCCCACGATAATATGCAAAAAGATTTATTTTGAACATTTCATAATAATCTGCATTTTTCTAAAATAAAAATGAGACCCACTTCTCTCTACTCACAACACTTTTCAAATTTACTATTCTCTCCACTCATTCTCTCTCCTATTTTACTTTTACACTCACAACACTTCACCTTTATCACTTTTTATCTTAATTCCCGCACCGGCACAAAAAGTGCATACATTTGTGAGACGAAGGGAGTATAAATAAGTGCATTTCTCCGCATATACACGTGAGGGGGGAGTGAACTAGTGCACCTCTCCGCTAGGGGTGTCATTGGTTTGGTTCAAATTGCGGTTTGGAATCGAAACGAACCAAATCACGCGATTTTGTTCGGCTTTTAGGCATGAGTGGTTTAGCTCGATTTGAAAAATTAACAAATCACACGGTTTGGTTCAGCTTGCGGTGTAGCACCTCCAAACCAAACCAAATCGAATCGAGCTAAACCGTTGTAGATAGGACCAATTCGAGGTCGTTAAACCTATTATGTTTCATTATGTATTTTCAATCAATGTGAATTTTGTGGACACTCATTACTTATAAATCACTTTTGCTGCTTAGTATAAGTTTTAGAATTTTAATGAATGGGTATCATTACATTAACAATTACTTCATATTGTGATGTCTGTTGGACTTTATGTATGGCTTCTCAAGAACTTAACAGAAAATCTGACGGAGAAAATAACGGAGATTGGGAAAACTAGAAACAAGTCGAGTCTTGTATTATATACAATCTCCGTAAGAGTTATTTGTCCCGCACAGGTGCTTACGGTTGAATAACAAAACTCTCGTAAGATAAAACGACTTATCTATTAGTTATAAGGAGCACTCCAATATAACTAATCTAACGAACAACTCAATGTTTTGAACTTTGGACTTGAAAAGATTTGATGCAACAAGATGATATGATTTGGCTATGTTAATCTATCTCTCTAGAGGGTTGGAAGGCTCAAATGACTGTATGTGTAAATTGAAAATCGGAGGGAAGGTATTTAAAGAGATTTAAAGGGTTCATGGCTTTTCACCTCAAGAGGTGCCAAAGCTGTTCGGTCGCCCACGACGCGGCCGCACTTGCCTTGGCGCGGCCGCGCTCTCATGCGAGACCGAGGCCAAGATTTAACCTTAAATCGGCGCGGCCGCTCTAGTGGAGCGCGACCGCGCCCAAGCCCGAAGCGAAAAGGTCACGAAAACCTTTTTGGGAGCAGGTTGTGACCCAAACCAATTTGGATCAGTCCAAGTCAACCCAAGTTAACTTTAACCCTTTATTTAACTCTCGTTAAGTTACAAAAAACACTTGTCATTAATTCTCATTCACCCTAAATGGTTTAGAGACATTAAATGAGTTTAATAATCTACAACAAATGTAGAATACATTTTGTAACAAGTTTCGTTAACAAATAACGAACTTCCGTTAGAAACTAGATCAACGTTAAGTCAAACTTAACTTTCCGTTATCTATTTCCAACAATCCCCCACATGAATGACAATTAATGCATGTATGCAATTTCGTCCAAAGTTCCGGCGAACTATTATTACATCGGGATAGATAGCTTGTGGCCTTGAATCCTCCCTAGTGAAATATTATCGGATATACTAGCCATTTGGTAGCGAGTCGCTTTGAACCAGTGACTGTCGGATGTATACCAAGACAATAATACTCACATAATAACAGCTCTAACAAAAGTTGTTCTCACGTTTTGTCCATTTTGGCCCTGGACCGTATCTCATTCATAAGCGTTCATTTAAAGGCGGCCTAATTACCTTTCGCTTATATAGGTGATTCTCACTATAAGGAGTATCATGCACTACTCCACCGTAGGTATAGAAATCATTAAAAGTTTTCTCAACTTATCCTTACCCTTCTGCATGTGCTTGTACTTGGATGTTACGGGAATGAGTATTCAACATCTCCGGGTTAATAAACCGAGTTGTTGTTTCCAAGTAACTCTACTAGAACTTATAACTTGGTTGTCTCATTGAACCAAGGGCACGGGATCTCCATTTCTCAAGGTTGAGTGTCCGCTATAAGTTCTTTTGTTGTGGGTTTTAAACCCATTCCCTTAACAGTTTATACGGTTGATCTCTATTTATACCTTTGGTAAATGGATCCGCTAAGTTATCACATGATTTTACATAATCAATGGTGATAACGCCATTCTTGATCAAGCATGTCTAATGGTATTGTGTCTACGACGAATATGTCTAGACTTACCATTGTACATACTATTATGTGCCCTTCCAATTGCTTTGATTGACTATCACAATGGATTAGTACAACGAGCACGGGTTTGCTCCAACAAGGAACATCCTCTAGGAAGTTCTTAAGCCATTCTGCTTCTTCCCCAACTTTATCCAACGTGATAAACTCGGATTCCATCGTGGATACGGCTATACACGTTTGTTTGGAGGATTTCCATGACACCTGCTCCTCCACCTATAGTGAATACATATCCACTTGTGGATTTAGAGTCTTTCGTGTCCGATATCCAATTGGCATCACAATATCCTTCTAATCTTGCTGGATATTTATTGTAAAGTATCCCATGGTTTAATGTATACTTTAAATATCTTAGTACTCTCATTAGTGCTTTCCAATGATCGGTACTAGGATTGCTTGTGAACCTACTTAGTTTGCTCACTTGAATATGCAATGTACGGACGAGTACAATTCGTTAAGTACATCGATTTGCCAATTATTCTTGCATATTCCAATTGAGAAAGCTGGTTCTCCCTTATTCTTGGCTAAATGTAGAGCCAAGTCTACAGTGTCTTAGCCGGAGGGTCATCAAAGACATTGAATTTCCGAAGAACATTCTCTAGGTAATGGGATTGTGAAAGAACTAATCCTTCGGATGTTCTAGAGATCTTTATCCCTAATATTACCTCAGCTAATCCCATGTCTTTCATGTCAAAGTTCTTCTTTAACATGCCTTTGGTATTCATGATCAAATCATGACTACTTCCCATTATGAGCATGTCGTCTACATAAAGACAAACGATAACGAATGATTCAGATGTTCCTTTAATGTAGACACATTTGTCACATTCATTAATCTTGAATCCATTCGATAACATAGTTTTGTCGAACTTCTCATGCCATTGTTTAGGTGCTTGTTTTAGTCCATACAAGGACTTTACAAGTTTACACACCTTTCGTTCTTTACCAGGAACCACGAACCCTTCGGGTTGTTCCATGTAAATTTCTTCATCAAGTTCTCCATTTAGGAAAGCAGTCTTCACATCCATTTGGTGTATCTCAAGATTATGCACTGCTGCAATAGCTATGAGAACACGAATGGATGTGATCCTTGTGACAGGGGAGTATGTATCAAAGAAATCATATCCCTCTTTTCGTCTAAAGCCTTTGGCAACTAGCCTAGCTTTGTACTTATCGATTGATCCATCCGCTTTATACTTTCTTTTAAGGATCCATTTGCAACCCAATGGTTTGCAACCTGGAGGAGATCAACCAATTCCCAAGTATTGTTGAGCATTATGGATTCAATTTCGTTATTAATAGCTTCTTTCCAGAACGAACTATCCGGATGGATAAAGCTTCTTTAACAGATTGCGGAGTTCGTTTTCTAACATGTAAGATAGAAAATCGGGACCAAAAGATTTTTCCACTCTTGTCCTTTTGCTACGTCTTGGTTCTTCATCTTCTATTTGAGAAGGACCGGTTGTAGCCTCATATGTTCTTTTACTAGAACCTACATCTTTCCCCTGTCCTTAACCGGAAAAAATGTTTTCAAAGAATACCGCATTCCTTGATTCTATAGTAGTTCCTACATGCATATCGGGAATGTCCGATTTCCAGGCACTATGAAACGGTAGGCACTACTATTGTTGGCATATCCAATAAAAATACGATCCCAATGGTCTTTGGACCAATCTTGACTTGTTTCGGCTTAGGTACTTCAACCTTGGCCAAACACCCCCACACTTTAAGGTATTTAAAACATGGCCTACGATTATGCCACATTTCATAGGGTGTTTTGTCAATACCTTTCTTGGGTATTTTATTAAGAACATAATTAGAAGTGAGTATTGCTTCCCCCACAAGTTGTCGGGTAGCTTTGAACTTATCAAAAGCGCGTTCATCATCTCTTTGAGAGTGCGGTTTTTGCGTTCAGCAACTCCATTAGATTGAGGGGTATATGGAGCCGTTGTTTGATGAATTATGCCGGATTCCCAACATAATCCTTCAAACGGTGCTTCATATTCTCCACCTCTATCGCTTCTAATTTTCTTAATTTTCAAGTTAAGTTGATTCTCAACTTCTTTCTTATAAGTCTCAAAAGCCCCTAAGGCTTCATCCTTACTTCTTAAGAGATAAACATAGCAGTACTTAGTGCAATCATCTATAAATGTAATGAAGTACTTTTTACCTCCTCGAGTTTGCACTAGTTTTAAATCACATATGTCGGTGTGAATTAACTCAAGAGGAGTTGTGTCTCTTTGTATGGCATTAAATGGCGACTTTGTCATTTTTGCCTCAACACAAACTTCGCACCTATTAGTCGAGTCGGATTTAGTCATTTGGATTAAATCTTGTCTCGCTAATTTCTTAATGGTGTCGAGGTTTACATGTCCTAATCTATCATGCCATAAATTAGAACTTTCCGACAAATAAACGTAAGAAACACAACTTTTATTCATCGCACTTTGGCGGATCACAGTCATTACATTCAATTTAAAAAGGCCCTCCTCGAGGTAACCCTTTCCAAGAAACAAACCATTCTTGGTTAGTACAAATTTGTCGGATTCAAATACTAGTCTAAAGCCGGCCTTACTAAGCAAAGCGCCGGACACCAAATTTTTACGGATGTCTGGAACATGCGGCACATCCAACAAGGTTACTTCTTTACCGAAGTCATCTTCAAAATCACGTTTCCAATGCCTTGAACATCGGAGGTCGCAGAATTTCCCATGTAAAGCTTTCTTCCGGAGATGGGAGTATAGGAGGAGAAACTTTCCTTGTTACCACAAATATGGCGGGTAGCACCGGTATCTATCCACCAAGCCTTTGGATTCCCCTCCAAGTTTGAAACGTTGGCCTCGAGAACCGGCCATTTTGCAAAGTCAAGATCCATGTGGTCAACATTATTCGCCTCTTTCTTCGGGAGACGACAATCCCTTGACAAGTGGCCCGGTTTGCCACAATTATAGCAAGACCCCTTGAATTTCTTAGAGGCCTTCTTCTTCCCTTTCTTAGCATTCCCGTCATTTCCGAATGCTTTCTCTTTGTGCCACTTGTGCCAGCCTCGGCGAGATTGACCTTAGCCTCCATCTTGCCCTTAGCAACTTTGGCCTCATTCATTCTAGTGTTCTCTTCTATTTGAAGACGAACAACTATGTCTTCCAAGGACATCTCTTTGCGTTTATGCTTGAGATAGTTCTTGAAATCCTTCCATGAAGGAGGCAACTTTTCAATGATAGAAGCCACCTTAAATGGATCATTCATGATCATCCCTTCGGCATCAAGCCCATGTAGAATGATTTGAAATTCATCTACTTGAGTTGTTACCGATTTGGAATCGACCATCATAAAGTCAAGATACTTACCGACGACAAATTTCTTTGACCCGGCATCCTCGATCTTGTACTTTCTTTCCAAGGTGTCCCATAACGCCTTGGCTATCTCGACATTACTATACACATTGTATAGAGCATCATCAAGACCATTAAGTATGTAATTCTTACATAAAAAATTACCGTGAGCCCAAGCCTCCTTTGCCATTTGCCTTTGGGGGTCCGGATCACCTTCTTCTACCGCCGGAGGATCTTCTTTTAAGAAGCGGTGCAAGCTTAGGGTGGTCAAGTAGAAGAGCATCTTCTGTTGCCATCTCTTGAAATCCACACCGGTAAATTTTGCGGGTTTCTCACCATGACCCGGGTGATGCGGGGTAGGAGCGGGTGCAACATGGTTGAATGTAGCGTCACCTTGTGTAGGAGGCGTCACATTCCCTTGACTTGATGAAGTGGTGTCTTTCTCGTTTGCCATCTCTTGATAATCTTGAAGAAGCGTCAAATAACTCTTACGATTGTTGGACTTTATGTATGGCTTCTCAAGAACTTAACAGAAAATCTGACGGAGAAAATAACGGAGATTGGGAAAACTAGAAACAAGTCGAGTCTTGTATTATATACAATCTCCGTAAGAGTTATTTGTCCCGCACAGGTGCTTACGGTTGAATAACAAAACTCTCGTAAGATAAAACGACTTATCTATTAGTTATAAGGAGCACTCCAATATAACTAATCTAACGAACAACTCAATGTTTTGAACTTTGGACTTGAAAAGATTTGATGCAACAAGATGATATGATTTGGCTATGTTAATCTATCTCTCTAGAGGGTTGGAAGGCTCAAATGACTGTATGTGTAAATTGAAATTCGGAGGGAAGGTATTTAAAGAGATTTAAAGGGTTCATGGCTTTTCACTTCAAGAGGTGCCAAAACTGTTCAGATTCTGCCCACGAGCGCGGCCGCACTTGCCTTGAGCGCGACCGCGCTCTCATGCCGAGACCAGGCCAAGATTTAACCTTAAATCAGCGCGGCCGCTCTAGGCTGGAGCGCGACCGCGCTGAAGCCCAGAACTGAAAGGTCACGAAAACCTTTTTGGGAACAGTTGTGACCCAAACCAATTTGGATCAGTCCAAGTCAACCCAAGTTAACTTTAACCCTTTATTTAACTCTCGTTAAGTTACAAAAAACACTTGTCATTAATTCTCATTCACCCTAAATGGTTTAGAGACATTAAATGAGTTTAATAATCTACAACAAATGTAGAATACATTTTGTAACAAGTTTCGTTAACAAATAACGAACTTCCGTTAGAAACTAGATCAACGTTAAGTCAAACTTAACTTTCCGTTATCTATTTCCAACAATGTCAAACACTTACATTGCATTAACAATTTTACTTTGATATAGTTTTTCTAATTTAATTTTCGTTGAATGTTATTTTGAATTTAACAATCTTGATTTGTAACTGTGAACTGGTATGGTTTGTTTTGTTATCTTTTAAAATCGTGTTTTTTTATAGGTATTTTCTATTTATTAGTCGAAAAATTTTAAAAACATGATAATAGACTAGTTTGGGTTGTGGTCTATACCACGGTTTGGATGCGGTTTGAACCCCGGGCTAAATCGCAAAATCAAATCGTGGTTTATACCGAACAGAATCAAAATATAGCGATTTGGTTTAGCTCAATCTAAACTTTTACATGTTTTAGCTCGATTTGAGATTTCTCCAAATTGATGAGTAGCGGTTCGACTTCTAAATTTGCCCAAACTGAGCTAAACCGAACTACTTACACCCACAATCTCCACATATACATATGAAAAGGAGCGTAAGTGATTTTAAAAAAGGTAAATAATGTATGTTGTTGATTTACAACAAAAATAATTTATTTACTCTACTTTTATAGTGCCATAATGTTAGGACAAGGTCTATGTAAAATATCAAAAACAAACATCAATCACACAACACAACGATATACGTGGTTCACCAACTTGGTTATGTACAGGGTCAGAGGGAGAGAATAATATTATCTACTGTAAATCAACGAACACAATCTCTAATCTATTGGACGAATTCTTGGTCACAAAAATTTTTGGCTATGCAATCTAGAAAAACAGATGAGCAATTGAACTTTTGAACCCTATAATTATTGATATGCCTATCACACTAGAATTACATCAAAATGTTAGGGGATAAGGGGGTAATTATACTGCCCTACTCCCAACCCTGCAAGGTTTCTCAAACTCTGCTCTGGATTGCCGGCGCCCAGGCCCAAACGACACAGGGCGCGACCGCACCCTCCAAGCACGAGATCACCCCGTTTGTACGGAAACTTCGCGCGGTCGCTCCCTTGGCCTGCATGGGTGTGCCTTATTCCTTGCACAGCCGTGTCTGCTCACATGAATTAATCCATAGCTTGTTCAATCCCCTAATTTATGCATCCTCAACTTAGATGGCACCAAACCCAACAAATTTCCACCTTGACATCTAAGCTTCAGATCACATAACCAGAACTCCCCCTCTGGCTCAGATGTTGTCTAACAGATGCGAACATTCAGCAAGTCCAAGCAATGTTGGAACTTGCTAGTTGGAACGGACTTCGTGAAGATGTCGGTAGGATTATCCGCAATATCCACTTTCTTCACCTTGATCCGCTTCTCACTTCTCAGAAAATGATACCTCACATCTATGTGCTTTGTCCTCTCGTGATGAACATGATCCTTGGCCAAACATATTACACTCAAACTGTCACAAGCCTGGTCCTGATGTAACCTGAAGTCGCTGATCAAACACTTTAGTCATATTCCATCCTTAGCAGCTTCTGTTAATGCCATGTACTACGCTTCCGTAGTCGACAAAGTCATTGTAGATTGCAAAGTGGCCTTCCAACTGACAACTGAACCACCAAGAGTAAATACGTATCTGGTCATAGATCTCCTCATATTAACATCCCCAAAATAGTTTGAATCACAATAACCCTCAACTGCACATTCTATACCACCTCCATAAATGAACCCGACATCAGATGTTCCCCTAAGGTACCTGAAAATCCTCTTCACTGCCTGCCAATATTCCTTACCAGGATTTCTCATGAACCTACTAACAACACTAACAAGCATAGCATACATCAAACTACCAACTGCACTAGCATAAGATACTCGGGCCATACACTCTTTCTCTTCAGACAATTTTGGTGCAAACGCAACAAACAGATGTGCATTCGCTGCACTCGAAAAATCTATAGGCTTTATTGTAGACATGTCAAACCTCTCTAAAACTTTTTTGATGTAACCTTTCTGGGATAAGAACAATTTTTGTTGGCTTATATCCCTGTAGATCTCCATACCTAGAATTTTCTTTGTTGCACCCAAATCCTTCATCTTGAACTCAGCAGATAATAGACCCTTCAACTTCTACATATCAGACTTCTTGACAGCATCTATCAACATATCATCAACATAAAGAACCAAATAGATAGTCAAACCATCCACCAAACTATTGTGATACACACAATAGTCATATGGGCTCCTCGTGTAACCAATCTATGTCATATAACTATCAAACCATTTATACCACTGCCTAGCCGACTGCTTCAGTCCATAAAAGGACTTCTTCAACTTACACACGTAGTATTCTTTAAAACGAACCTGAAACCCATCTGGTTGTGTCATATAAATCTCCTCCTCCAACTCTTCATGTAGAAAAGTTGTTTTCACATCTAGCTGCTCGAGCTTCAGATCCTGATGTGCCACCATTTCTAGTAGCACTCTGATCGAAGTGTGTCTAACCACAGGTGAAAAAATCTCATTATAGTCAATACCCTCTCTTTGCATGAAACCTCTAGCAAACACACGAACTTATACTTGACCCTATCTGATGGTGAAATGCCTTCCTTTTTCTTTAAAACCTACTTTCAAGTAACAATTTTTCTGCCTTCTTGCCTCTTGGTTAACTTCCATGTATGATTCTTGTGAAGTGACTCCATCTCGTCTCCCATAGATGCATGCCACTGGGCAGACTCTAAACATGTAACTGCTTCCTTAAAAGTGGTTAACTCTGTAGAATCGAGCTCCACCTACTAAGTAACCTGAAGATAATAAGACACCATGTCTTCAAAACCATACATCACATGAGGCTTCCCGAAATTGGCTCGTCTAGATCTCTCTTGAGCTAACCCATGTTCTTCGGAATTAGGTGATGAACTGTCTGGTGCTTCTGTCTCTGACTGATTAACATCTGACTGTGGTCTGCTCAACTCTGCAGTATCTTATAGCTCCACCTATTTATCAATACTACCAACACCTGATACAATCACAGATCTCATAATAGGATTAAGCACAAAATTTTCATCAAAGACAACATTTCTTCTTATGATAAACCCTCTAATGGAGACCGAATCCGGTATCCCTTGACTCCGTCCCCATAACCATTGAAAACTTCTTTTTTAGCTCTCGGTTCTAACTTCCCATCATCCACATCATAATAAGAAGTACAACCAAAAGCCCTTAAATTGGAATAATCAACAAGTTAACTTGACCATACCTCATCGGGAACTTTGAGATCGATACCTGTGTCATAGCTTACTTGACCACTTCAGATGATGCAACCAATACTGACCCGGAAAGCATTTCACCTTGGAGGAAATACAAGGATCCCCACTTAATGCCTCTCAGAATCACTTCAGAACCTTTGCAAACACAAACTGCTCCACCTTTACCTTTGAAACTGTACCATTTGCTGTCTAGCTAACAAGAGAAATCAGGTTCTTCATCGTGTGTGGAACGTGTCTCACATCGTTCAAAGTGCAAAACTTACCTTCATGGGTCTGTAACTTGATAGTGCCAGTACCAACCACCCTGCATGTAGCACTATTGGCCATATGAATTTTACCCCCATCTACCTGCTTATAAGTTATAAACCACTCTCTCCTCGAACTGATATGATAAGAAACTCCAAAATAAAGAATCCACGAATCTGACTGTCATGCAGACTCTTCTGTTACTATAGAATAATCCCCATCAGAGCTGATTGTATCAACTTCAGCAACATTAGCTTCAGAACGAATAGGAGGCTCGCCTCGCTTCTTCCTAGGACAATCTGTCTTTCAATGTCCCTTTCCCTTACAGTAATTACAAATACCTCAGGTTTTGGGCCCTTCTTGCCAGAAAACTTCTTCTTCTTCTTCTTCTTCTTCTTCTTCTTCTTCTTCTTCTTCTTCTTCTTCTTCTTCTTCTTCTTCTTCTTCTTCTTCTTCTGCTTCTTCTGCTTACTGCTAGAACCCCTAATACCTTCCGCAACTAAACCTGTTGACTGGTTATCTGTATTACTAGTACTGCTTGCCTTTCGACGCAACTCTCTAGTATTGAGCGAGGATTTCAACTCCTCTAGAGTGACCGCCTCCTTACCACTGATACTAGAGTCAACATAGTACTCATATGATAAGGACAATAAAACAAGAAGCATTAATGGAACATCCTCATCAACAACTTTAGCATCTATATTACGAATTTCAAGTAATAAAGATGTAAATCTATCTAGATGATACATAATGGGTGTACCTTCCTTCATTTAGAGAGAATACAACTTCTACTTCAGATATAACTTGTTGGTCAATGACCGTGTCAAAAACATGTCTTTCAACGCAAGCCAAAAAGCACCTCCAGAATCAGTATCTGCAATATCCGCTAGAAAATCATCATTTAGACACCTTATGATTTTGGGGTGGGCCCTTTCATCTATCGCGATCAGATCTGCTGCTTCCTTCTCATCTATCTTCCTGTCCTTCTTCGAACTCTCTGTTGTTGCAGCCGCGACATCGCCTGTGGGAACAGATTTTACTTTGCCCTTTGGATCCTGATGACCCTTGATTGCAGCAGTCATTGGAGCCCACAAACCCTTGTCTCTCAACAATGCTTTCATCTTGATTTGCCAAAGACTAAAACTATTATTCCCATTAAACTTGTCAATTGGTGATTTAATTCCCGATTTCATCTTATTCTACAGCGGAATACCCCTAGATCTTTCTCAACCTGACCGGTTCTGATACCAGTTTGTTAGAACATAGTCTTCGTAGAAGATAGAAAATAAACAACAATCACACAACACAACGATATACGTGGTTCACAACCTTGGCTATGTCCACGGGTAGAGAGAGAGAGAGAGAGAATATTATTATCAACTGTAAATCAACGAACACAATCTCTAATCTAGTGCACGAATTCTTGATCATAAGAATTCCTGTCTGTACAAACCCTAGATCTAGAAAAACAGATGAACAATTGAACTTCTGAATATTGATATGCTTATTACATCAGAATTACATCAAAATGTTAGGGGATAAAAGGTATTTATACTGCCCTACTCCTAATCCTGTAGGGTTTCAACCCTGCTCTGGATTGCCAGGGCCCAGGACCAAAAAGACACGGGGCGCGACCGCACCCTCCAAGCGTGCGATCGCCTTCTTTGTCCAGAGGGTAGTGCGCGAATACACTCTCCAAGCGCGCGATCGCCCCGTTTTTGCAAAAACTTCGCTAGGTCGCTTCCTTGGCCAGCATGGGCATGCCTTGTTCCTTGCACAGCCGTGTCAGCTAGTCTGTCACAGAAATTACTCTATTGTTTGTTCAATTCCCTAATTTAGGCGTACCAAAATTAGATTACATCAAACCCAATACATAAATTTACGTCACTTTTGCAAAAAATGCCTCTAATTTGTGACACTTTTTAAAAATACTCGCTAATTTTCGGCACTTTTCAAAAATGTCGCTAACTTACGACACTTTTAATTTAGTGGCGCTAAATTTTGGCAATTTTAATTTAGTGCCGCTAATTTCAAGGTACTTTTTTAACGTCCAACAGATTTCTGGCACTTTTAAATTAAGTGTCGCTAATTTTCGACGCTTTTTAAAAAGTGTCGCTTAATTTCCCGCATTTTTAAAAAGTGTCGCATTTTCGACACTTTTTTGTAAAGTGCCGCTAATAACAAGTGATTTATTTTGAAATGTTTATTTAATTTTAAAAATTAATCATATTTTTCATATAATTTTCGTAATTTTTTAGTTATAGTAGATTTATATGACTATCAAAATAGCAATAATATAACCTTTTGTGTTATATAAATATTTGTGAATGAATATTTATATCAAATAATAATGATCTAGCCTAGTTGTAGAAGATTTGTCTCATATGAATAAGGTCGATTTCAAATTCGATCCTTTTTAATTTATATTTAAAACTAGTATTCAGATGTTCGTGTCAATGGTACGAGACGGTATACATGATGGTCATGCGTAGAAAATATAAAGAACCCCCAACCTATACTAGCTTTCTTCTTTCTTGCCCCCTCCTATCCCCACCCTACTTACTTTCCTCTTTTCGCAATTATAATTGGTGGTGAATTCTAGGGATGGAAATGGTTTGGTTCAAACCGCGGTTTGGAGTCGAACCGAGGCAAATCGTGTGGTTTGGTTCGGTCTTTAGACATAAGTGGTTTAGCTCGGTTTGAGAAATAAACAAACCATGTGGTTAAGCTCAGCTTGGGGTTTGACACTCCTAAACCGAACCGAGCCAAACCGTTTAAGACCAAACCGCAGTTTGAAACAATGAAACCGAACTATTAAATCGAACCGTGAAACCGAGCCGTGAATCGAACCATGAAACCGCAAGAATTATGTATTCTTTCCTGTCTTACCTTATGTTTACATTTAATTTTGTCCAATCTATGTACTATAATTACATTGGTGTGCCCCGTATAAGGCAAGTCATTGTTATGTATTCTTTCTGTAGTCGGTAGTCAAACTTGATTTAACTTTTGGATATCACAAATCATCAATTCAGGTACTTAGTCATACTGTTCCATCCTTGATCAAGCTGCGAAAAATGGGTGGCCACTTGCATTGATTCTTAATCTTTAAGCTTGATTTAAATAGTAGAATTTTCCTTGATAGCTCTAGTTTTTCTTGCACAATTTTAGTTGAAATATTTCTTGTGGAACTTATTTATATTCTAAGTACTTATTCTTAAGCAATTTATGCTTGTATTTATTTTAAGTACTTATTTATATTCATTAGTCATAAAATGGTTAACAAAAAAATTATGATTTGAAATGCGGTTTGGAACGTGGTCTAGATCACCTGAACCGCAAAATCAAACCTCAAATCAAACCGCGGTTTAGACCGAACCAAATCGAACCATAGTGGTTTGGTTTAGCTCGGTCTGAATTTTTTTATGGTTTAGCTCGGTTTGAAATTTTTCCAAACCGATGCTAGCGGTTTGACTTCTAAATTTGTCCAAATTGAGCTAAACCGAACCATTTCCACCCCTAGTGAATTCGGTACTCATCAGGAAAGAAAGAGCAACCTTGAGGAACAAATTCCACTGGAGTTGGAACTCGAATGGTTAATGGAGAAAGTGACAATGGAGAGGAAAGTGAGGTTTTTGAGGATAGTGAAAGGTCTATTTTAGCCTTGGTAACTAAAGAGTAGATTAAGTTATCAGGGTCGAAGGCCAATCTGATAATATCCCTCTTACCATGATCTTGTAATAGGAGAAACCTATTATCTTAGAGACGTTGTCTGACTCAATTTTCTGGATCCTATTCTAAACAACTTTGGTAGATTCAGAGAAATCCATATTCAATTTCAACCTAAGAATAGAAACATGTTAATTGAAATATCAGCGGATCAATAATTAAAAATGTTGTAAAAGTACATCAATGTCAATTAGAGTTAGAACTAAGAATTGATACTGATAAGGTAAATTAGATAATCTCTACATCCCAAAATGAATCTCCAAGTTTACACTTTTCAATAGTAAATTAGAACATTTTTTTAACATTCATTTGGGACGGAGGGAGCATATATTTCAATTAAAACATGCCCATTCTCATTTTGAATCTCAGCCACCCCATTAACCTGCGTACTATATATAAATGAACCAAATCAATCTAAATCACTAACGGCTGTTAATAGGCATCAACATGTTAATTACGGGCAAATTTTCAAATTGCCCCCATAACCTAACAATTTCCTAACTCTCTTAACTGAGAACTAAATTGGCATATTTAATTTCTTCTTCAGTAACCACCACCTTTCACCCTACTTCACCTTTCACCCTACTTCCTGCCACCACAGCCTACCACCGTTCCACCATCATTGCACCCCACCACAAACCCGCCATCACAAACCACCATCTTCCCACTGTCATCTATCTCCACTACCTTAATTAAACCCCACCCAATTAATTTTTTCTAATCAAATAACCCTAATCCTCTGGCCCAGCCCACTTACCCAAACCCACTATCAGCGCACCCCCATTTCACCCCTCCCTATTTCATAATTCCACTCCACAAAAACCCTTACTCTCTATCTCTCTCTTCTCCACTTCCCTCATCCCCCACTCTCCCCACCGCCACCCTTCCCACCTTTTCTTCGCCGCCACCCTTCCCACCTTCTCACCTCCCTTCCACCGTCTCGCCGCACTACTTTCCCTTCCCAACACCCCTTCCCACTTCTTCTACCTTTGAATCACCTTGACGGTGACCATCGTTGTCGACGTCGCCAACGCCTCCTTCAAGTTTGACTAAGTCTCTTTATCGTTCTCTCTGTCTCTCTTTTCTTTCTCTTTTTCTCGCTTTCTCATCCTTACCCTCTCTGCCGCCACCCCTCCCATCGGCACCCCGCCACCATTCCACCGTTTCCCCACCACTCCTTTACCTTCCCAGCACCACATTTACTTCCTAAATATTTGTTGTTTGTGTGTGCGTAGATCCACCAGATCTGTATAGATCAGGTGCGTATGAATTTGGCCGTGTTCATTTGTATGTGTTGAATTTGGGTGTGTTTGTATTTGTGAGTGTAGATCTAAATATTTGTTGTTAGTTGACGATTTAAATTTATGACTGATTATGTTGGAAGAGAGATTAAAAACTGGGATGTAGTTTGTGAAGGAGAGGAGTGGGGAAGTTTAAAAACAGTTGGGGAGGAAGATAATTTTCAGCCGTCAGATCAATTTGCCAACTTTCAATCTCAGCCTCTCTTTATAGGGGGGGATAAGAGGCGGTTAAACCCTTCCTCTATTGTATTATAGACTAGTACTTCCCTACCCGTGCCAAGGCACGGTGACAGTACGACATAAATATAGTGTGTTTGAGATCAAACTCTCAAAATGCATAAGTCTAGTATCTATCATCAAATTGTAAACGCTTAAAATTTTCGTTTGATTGCAAGAACGACAATATTAATGATCCATTACATACATAATAGTTCCTGATTTTTAATTGAACATTTCAAAAATAAATCTATCTCTTAGTTATTTGTTACAAAAAGAAAAATAGAAAGTAAAATCACATTCCACAATATAGCCAAAATAAGATTGACAAAATACAATTTTATTATTATAATCAAAAAGAAAATTATAAGAAAGTATGATTTCAATTAACTAAAGTTAACCAAATTACATAATCCCAACCCCACCCACTTTCCTCTTTCCCCTCAACCCCCCTACCTCACCCTCTTTCATGTAACATCACACCCGCTCACTATCCTTTAAGTTGCAGTTTTCCAAACTTCCAATAATATTATAGAGAAATCATGCTCTAAAATGATACACTATCGAAAATAAAATCTTGACCAAGTATATCGATTATTCTGAGTGTCTGCAATAACAAATTTAAGTAAAGACATGAAAACAAATTGCAAATATTCCTGAATAACAATAGCAAGCTCACCTTATAAGATATCTCCCCAAACTTTTCAGCACTTTCAAGAAAGTCTGACTTGGTGAATAAAAGTACTCGTTTCAAAGCTGAAATATATGTTACTTATTGCATGAAAATATCACATCTGGCCTTAAATGAGATTTAGTTGGTGTCCCGTGACTGAAAGAAAATGCTTATTAAATAATATCATAACATTATGCATATTATGTGCACTAAATTTGATTATACTTACAAAAGGTTTCAAAGTTGAAGAAGAACCAAATTAGTACCCTCGTCAATCTGTTTCATCAACCACTTCCCAATCCCACCCCTCTCCCATTCAACACTCACTCCAACTATTACTCTGTAATCCACCCAACCCTACACTCATTTATGTCAACTTCATACACTCACTCTTCTATTCATTTTTAACCTAAAAAACAACACCACCCATCCACCCTCATATTCTTATTCAACATATACAGTCTCCAAAATAAAAAGACAACTAATCATAGGCATGAATGCAATTGACGTCACTACTAGAATCGGGCTTCTACCGACGGACATTTCCGTCGGTAATTCTCCATATCCGTCAGTAAATGGGCATTACCGACGGTAATAGTCCGTCGGATTCCGTCGGAAATAATTCGTTGGTAATACCGACGGACCATTTCCGTCGGTGATACCGGCGGATAGTCCGTCGGGAAACAGAAAATTCCGCCGGAAATTGTCCGTCGGAAAGCAGGTACGCCGGCCGGTTTGCCGGAGGTTACCGACGGACATTTCCGTCGGTAAATATTTAAATAATAAAATATTAAAAACACTTACCGACGGTTAAATCCGTCGGAAAAATTAATATTTATCGGCGGATATGTCCGTCGGCAATTTGAAACATTTCCGGCGGATATGTCCGTCGGTAATCTGGAACTTTTTCGGCGGAAATTTTCGTCGGTAATTAATTTTATTTTTTGTGTTTTTAATTATTTACCGACGGAAATATCCGTCGGTAATTTGACCAGATTTAAAAAAAAAAATTCTATTTTATTATTAAACCACCTGTAAACCTGTTTTAAACAAATCTCAACATAAAAGAAACACAAACAACCTACAAACAAAGGGAAAAGGGGTAATGAGAAAGGGAAAAGGGGAAGGGAAAATGTTTTGTTTAAACATCAAATAAAGTGAAACTGTATCAAACAACCTAAAGCGAAAGGGGAAAGGGGAAAGGGGAAAAGGGGAAAGAGGAAACGGAAAGGGGAAAAGGAAATTGTTTCGCATGGGGAAAAGGGAAGGGAAAGGGAAAGGGAAAGGGAAAGGGAAAGGGAAACAAAATATATTTGTTTACATTACATGCCAGCCAAATAAAATGAATGTCAATCAACCACGACCCCGACCACAAGCGTTGCCGCTACCGCTACCGCTACCGCTACCACCACCACTACCACCGCCACTTCGCCTAAGGTATTGACCGACTGACTCATCAGAAGCGTTACCGCTATTACATGGCTGTGGCTGTGGCTGTGATTGCAAATTCATGGTAGCTAAGTATTGTTGCATGCGCTGCTCAAGCTGTTGCTCCAATATACTCTGCACCTGGGCCTCTACCTGGGTGTGCATCTGGGTCTGCAATTGGGTCTGCACCTGGGCCTCCACCTGGGCCTGCACCTGGCTCTGGATCAGCTCCACTCGCCTCTCAACCTCTCTGTTGACCCGATCATCAAACGCTTCTTGATCCACATGATGACCGCCACGGAGGAAGAAGATGAAAAGTATTGCGTAGTAGAGGCAGGAATGGCATGTTAAAATACCCCGCACCATGTCCTCCGAATCCAGGCAAGCGGTCTCCCTTTGGTTGCTTGTCTCGGAGGACAATGGCCGCCCAAAGCTTTTCACGAAAGGCGGGCCGCTCGGTGCTCTCAGGAGCCAAACTTCCTTCTTCAATAGCCTCCTCACGAGCCCGCCTATCATACTCTTCCTGAAAAAAAAAATAATACATTATACACTATGGAAGAAAATAATATTTCTTTAACTAAATAATTTATAATTTACTAATAGAAAATACTATTAACACTTACATAAAGGGTCTGGTAATAAGGGTTGACCCATTGCGGCCCTGAGCCATCAGCAGCCTCCGCATTATGTGTAGCCAGAAACACAGCAGCAGCATCAGCCTCATCATCTCCGTGTTTCTTACTGTGACGATGTGTTGCCTTTTTCGCGGGAAAAATTCGATTTTTGCGTTTCTTTGAAAAAACCAAATAAAACCGGAAAAAACGGAGTCGCCACGCCATTTTAATTTTGGAGGACCAAAACTTTGAAAAAAGCCCGAGACCAGAGATTTAGGTTCGGAGGTCATGTTACGCGTCGGGAAGGACGTTAGTGTGCACCCGACGCGCCTCGTAAAAACGAGTCTTCCAAGCTGAAAATCATTTGTGTGTGTGTGTGTGTGTGTTTTGGCCAAAATAAGTTGAAACTGGAAAAAGTAAAAATTGGGATGTCTTTTTAAGACTTTAAACTGATCCCATGATTTTTTGGAGAATTTTTGGTTTGAGATTTGGTACTCAAAAAAACCTTTTGAAGTTGAGAAGTCACTTCTGCCAGAAGGAAATGGCAGCAGACACCTGATTTTGAAATGGATTCAAGGGTCCTAAAACTTCATAATCTGGATGAACTCAGAGAATGAAAGTTTCTCTAGACTCCTTGAATAAACTTTGTGTGAAAGAAATTTCCATTTTGGAGAAGATTTGAGGGGTCAAAACCTTCTGGAAACCTCAGATATGAGATCTGGATTCCCAGAAGCTGATGAACTAGCCTCTGAAAGAAAAATTGAAAAGAGGAGTTTTACTCACCCAAAAAATAATGTAAAAATATGTCTGGAAAGCTCTGGATGTTGGCTACAAAAAGTGTTTTGTAGTCAACACCAAATTCCAAGTTCATCTGTGTCCAAAAATTAAGACCATGGACTGAGGTCTGAGAAAATTACTACTGGACAGCAACTTCTCAAGAAAGAAAATGTGATTTTAAGGGGGGTTTTGCATCCATGCTTGTCCCCATTTCCCTAGGTTTTGGTTAGTGATCACTAGACATTTTAGTGGTGAATCAACTATACCAAACCATCCTTGGGGTACATTAGGACTAAGCATTTCATTTGCTTGGGGAGGGGGATTTTACCCTTTGAAATCAAGATTTAGTGCTTGAAAATGGTTTTTTAGGGTTTTGAAAGTGCATTTTTGCAAGTAAGAAAGAAAAGCTTTGAAAATAATGTTGATCTTTGTAGAAGATCATCCATGGAGATGGTCTTCCATGGTGATCTTCTTAGATCTAGAGAAAAAAGATGAAAGAACTACATTTTGTAGTTTGAAGATGCATGCATGGATGAGATTTAGGGTTAGGAAGAGGAGGGTTTACCAATCTTCCTTGTGTTCTTGAGTGTTTGGCTTGAGTGTATGAGTGTTTAGGGCTTTAATATGAGAGTGAGTGGATGAATATGAGTTGGGAAAGATTGGAGAGAAAAAGGTGACAATTCTTGTGAATTCTCACTGTTTTCTCTCTATATTTCGCCAGAGTTTTGTTGCAATTGTGTTTTTTTTTTTATTTTTGTGACTGGCGGGCTCAATTTATAGCCCTCTGAAAATTACATACTTGTCCGCGCGGATAGGATCGGGCGGCGTGCACTGTTCATTAAATGCAGCTTCAGCTTTGGACAAGAAGAATAATCTTTTTCAAAATTCAAATTGACCAGCCAGTTTTTGTTTCCAGCATTGCTATATTTGGTTTTCTTCATTTGTTTTTCTTTTTTGAGATTCTTTTTAAGGTTTAACCTTAAATAACAATGCCCATTTTACCCTCACTTTGTTAGAAATGTTAGGATAGTTAGGAATTGTTAGAAATGTTATAACTTTCGTTAATTTTCTAACGAAAATTCTAACAAGCTCAAATTGGAGCACTTACAGTAGCCCCTCGGTGACGGCGCTTTCGAAGGAAGCGGGGTCGTCGATAAGAGTAAGGCTCCATATTTGGCAGGATGATCGAGTGATCGGGTGGCTGAACCTAGCGATAGGCTACCTACGTATCCTTAAGAGGAATCAAGCCAGTCGTAGTTCGGGTCTTTGACCCTGGAGATGATGGCGTTTTAGGTGCCTCGAACCTGATGAGCGAGTTCTACAGTCGGTTACTGGAAAGAAACTCTGCTGGGGATAAGAGATGACCATTTTTGGTCTGATGGGTATCCGCTCTGCTGGGGATAGGAATGACCATTTTCGGTCTCTGCTGGGGATGACTGCGATTTATCGCTTTCCTAGTGATAGCGTCTTAGGTGCCTCAAACCTTGGAGATGGCGTTTTAGGTGCCTCGAACCTTGGAGATGGCGTTTTAGGTGCCTCGAACCTTGATGATGATGGCCTTTTGGGTGCCTCGAACCTTGATGATGATGGCTTTTTAGGTGCCTCGGACCTTGATGATGATGGCTTTTTAGGCGCCTCGAACCTTGGAGATGGCGTTTTAGGTGCCTCGAACCTTGAAGATGGCTTTTTAGGCGCCTCGGACCTTGATGATGATGGCCTTTTAGGCGCCTCGGACCTTAATTTGAAATGGCCTTTCGGTGGACTTCGTCTGGCTGTAGAAGGAGAGGGTGACCGTTTTGGTCGAGGGGCTGGACCTAATGATAGGCTACCTACGTATCCCTAGTGGGAATCAAGCCCTTTCGTAGTTCGAGTTTTCCTCGAAATTTTGTTGGCTTTTGGGATTCCGTTAATTTTGCTGGGGATTTCGTTAGCCTTTGCTGGGGAAAATCAAACGTATTTGTCTGGGAAATCGGTCTTACGTTTGACTGCCGTTGGATGTATTTTGATGAAAGATACGGGATTTCGTTATCTTTCTCGGGGCACTCGGTCTTACGTTTGACTGCCGGGGATAATTTTGATGAAAGATACGGGATCTCGTTATCTTTCTCGAGGAGATCGGTCTTACGTTTGACTGCCGGGGGAGATTTTGATGAAAGATACGGGATCTCGTTATCTTTCTCGGGGCACTCGGTCTTACGTTTGACTGCCGGGGGTAATTTTGATGAAAGATACGGGATCTCGTTATCTTTCTCGGGGCACTCGGTCTTACGCCCGGCTAGGGGTGATTTTGATGAAAGATACGGGATCTCGTTATCTTTCTCGGGGCACTCGGTCTTACGTTTGGCTGCCGGGCAATTTTGATGAAAGATACGGGATCTCGTTATCTTTCTCGGGGCACTCGGTCTTACGTTTGGTGCAGGCAATTTTGATGAAAGATACGGGATCTCGTTATCTTTCTCGGGGCACTCGGTCTTACGTTTGACTGCCGGGGGTAATTTTCTTGACAAGGGGCTGACTTTGGTTAATCTTTGGTTAACTTTGTCAAGTTGGGGAATTGCGAGTCTGGAATTTTAAGGGCAAAAGGGTCATTTGACCCTTGCAATCCTATCCGCGCGGATAGGGACGGAAAGTCGGGGTATTAATGGGGCCAACGCCCTTCTTCTTCCCCATTCAATTTTTTGAACACGAGGCAGAGAGGAGAGCGGGAGCCGCCATTGTTGGCCTAGGAGTTTCAAAATTCGTCCGTTTTCTTCATTTTTCAAGCAATGGAACACGGGAAGGCGCTTTTCACGGCCGGGACGTGGTCCCATAGCGGAGAGGCGATTGGAGCTCGTCCGGATGAGGAGGCATTACAATCTTTCGCAATCGGTTGCGGAGGAGCATTACCCCGATGCTTGGCAACATTGGGCTTCGGATCCGCATCTCCGAACGGTATATTTCGAATCCTCTTGATCCTCTTGTCGATTTCTTGTTTGAAATTTTTGGGTGATTTTTGAATTTTTTTTTTTTTTTTGAATATTGAATATTGATATTGATGATATGCAATGTTGCAATGAATTTGTGAGTGTCCCAAAAATGTGCATTTTGCTTGGGAAAAGAATTGGCATTTTCGCCACATTTTTTTTTTTTTTTTTAATTCGAAAATTTCATGTGAAAATTCGAAGAATTGTGATTTTTTTTTTTTTTGAAATTGAATATTGCATGTTCTTGATGATGATATTTTTTTTGAAATTGAATTTTGATATTGGTGAATGATGATGCAATGCATGCGTTTTGTTTGGAAAGAATGGGCATTTTGCCAATATGAGATGTATGTTTAGGATTTTTTTTTTGAAAAAGTGGGACGGATTTTTCCTCCCGTTGCATGTAAGATGGATGATATGCATGTATGCATTTTTTTGAAAATGGGACGGAGTTTTTACTTCCGTAGAATGCCGTTTTTTTGATGAATGCATTGGGACTTCTTGAAAATTGTTTTCTTTTTATGCGAGAAAAATGGGGCTATGCTCATTGTATCTTTGTTATCTTTGTCGAATTTTTTTTTTTTTTTTTTTTTTAATGTAAATGCAAATGCAATCTTTTGACATTTTCTCTCTTTTTTTACGAGGCGGACACCGTTTTGTGACGGAGCGGTGAACAAGATGAAGACTCGAGGATCGGTGGAGTACGTGATTGACTTGTGGGATCGGCTCCCGGATGCGGGCCGAGGGCTTTGCAGAGTCAGAGCAGTTGTTGTCGAGACGGGGCTCAGGAGTTCGTCGAGTGCTTGAGGGGCTGGTCAAGTTCCCTAAGAGCAAGGAGCTTGATGTTTGCTCTGGCGCAACACTTGGTGGGATGCGACCCACACATTCCACTTCTTACGGGGCGAGCGGACCGTTACGCCTTCGGCTATGCTTTGCGATCACGGGAGTGTCGCCCTTTAATGGACGCGGCATTGAGTGGCGGGATGGCTACGGCGATGCCGATCTGCGAGCTCTTCTTGGATTTTCCCCTATTCCCAAAAAGGGGATGGGGATGGAGTATCTTAGTGGTCTACGGCGAGATTGTGGAGACCATCGCGAGTTACGAGGCCGGGAGGATAGGTTTAGCGCCCAGATTGCTAGGTCCTTCTGTGGTTTACTTTCTCGAGCACGCTCTTTGGTCATGCTTTGAGGGACGGCGGTCTTTGCCTTCTTGAGGTCCTTGGAGGACATGGAGACGGTTGGAGATATTTCTGGGGAGGGCGAGTGCGAGTGTACTTCGCTCTTGATAGATACGGACAGGAAGGCTGTGAGCTCCTTGTACTGCTTTGAGTTCGCTCTGGAGGTATAAGCTCTCTTTTTGCTTTCCCTCTTTCCTTTGAGCACGCACTTCTTTTTTTTTTTTCTTGACGCTTTTGCTTTTGTGCAGTTTTCGGAGGTGGTCGTCGAGACACTGACGAAGCAAGTGATCGGAGCCAAGAGGTTCATACGGAGGATGGTTGCTTGCGGGGCACCTCAGGCTAGAGCGAGGAGACCACTTGGCCGGCCTGTCCGACGGGAGGCTTCTTCTATTCCCTCGGAGACTTCTTAGAGATCCCTCTTTCTCCTCTCATTGATCACTCGCGGCGGCACTGCCTTCGGATCACGTCATCTCTTGGGGATCCAGCACGGGCGGGGACACGTCTGGCGGCATGGTGGGTCGTCTCCGTATGTTCGGGAGTTCGGACGCCTTCACCTTCGGATTCGATTTCTTCCGGGATCTGGGTTTACCCTATCAGAGTGTGCCAGTTGGTCCCACGAGCCTCTTTCTGGAGATGAGGACGATTCTGAGCCCGAGACTTTCGGGGCTCTGACGAGAGGCGGGCAGAGCCGCAAGAGGGGCTGGGGAGACATCGGGTCTTTGGAGACTCCGATTGATTTTTTTTTTTTTTTGATTTTTTTTTTTGAGATTTGAGATTGAGATTTAGATTTGTACAGTTTATGCACATTTTTTTTTTGGATGTAATAATTTAGGGTTTTATTTATGTTTGTTTGTTGTTTTTTTTTGTACACTCTCTTTTTTTTTGGAATGTAATAATTTAGGATTTTATTTTATGAATGCAATGCAATATGAATGCGATGTTGCATGAGCCTTGGTTTTTTTTTTTGCAAGGGTGTTTGGTACGTGGATTTGGTTTGGGGAGGTTTTTTTTTTTTTTTTTTGCACAAGTTTCGAACAGCTTGGAACGGAACATTCCCCTTTTGGTGTAGCGGCTTGGTACTGCAGATTTTTTGATGGGGAGCAAACGTATCCGCGCGGATGGGGAACAAATCGACATGTCCTTTGATTTTGCTTTAAAATCTGGCTTTGCTTTATTTCAAATTCAAATATCCTCTTCAACTTCCAGTCCAAACAGCCATTTTCGGGGAGGAAGAGAGAAAAAACCATGGAAAGCCTTAGAAAAGCTCCCTCAAGGTTATCCCAAGAATCCCAAATGTCATTTTTCAACAAGTTCGAAGGATTGGTCAGGAAATTATGCATGAGAGAAGGTCTTTCTTTGAAGAACGGTACAAGGTACGATGCTTGTGGTCTCTCGAAGAATTGGTTCCGGATTATGACCTCTTAAGGGCTTCTTCTTCGTTTTGGGATACTAGAAGGCATGTCTTTTGCCTTTCCTTCAACGAGATTGTTCCGGCGTGGAAGAATTTCGGGCCTTGCTTGGAGGTCCGGAGGTGGAGGAGATAGCAATTCCTTTGTCCGAGGAGCTTCTTTTGTTGACAAGTTGTACACGGCCCTTCTTCATCTTTCCGGAGGAAGCACGAGGCATGATCCGCGGTCCCGGACCATTTTGATATTTCCGGTCTTCCCAGAAACCCGATTTAGGGCTTAGGCTTGGTGGATGACGCCTATTGGGATGCCTTTGCACTTTCGCATGTTCGGCACTTTGTTCGCTGGTCTATTCCTTTGGGATGCGTCATCGAGCTTTCTTGGATGTTGTTGTTCACCGCCGCTCGGGCGAGAGATGTCATTCCTTTGATCTTGGGGAGACCTTCCATGCTCTCGATGATTAGCTACGGGAGGCGGTATATGCGTATGGGGGCGCCCGTTTCTCTTGACCTGGGCGATGGAGCGTTTGGGGTTCTTCGGGAAACCTCGATATGATCGGGCCTTGGACTTTTGCCGGAGAGGTGTCGATGTAGATTTTGATGATCGGGGCTCGTGGGCGCGCTGGATGGCGGGTCGCCCGAGACGTGAAGATATCGAGATGGTTGGTGCCTCGTTGGCGGGTGGAGGTTCGCGAGTGCTTCGGGACGGGTCCCACGTGGTTATGCTTAGGGGCTTTCTCGGTCCAGTTTCTACATTCCGGCTCTGGGTCTGAGACGGTTTGGCTTGGAAGCGAGGTTCCTTTGGAGGGCTTTGATGATGTAGCCGCCGGGGTGGTGGCTCCTGTTTCCATGGATGATCCCTCGGTGTTTCCATTTCTTTCCCAGGAAGTATGGAGGTACGATGCCTTTCCTCCTCGGGTCATTCTCGGCGTCCAGAGGCCAGGTGTTCCTGACCACTTGGTACCTGGATTGGTACGAGGGGCATGCAGGAGAGACTCGAGGTGGCTATTTTGAGGCGGCGTGAGGCCATTGTAGGTGCGGAGGACAGGCTGTTTTACGAGAGGAGGAGGGCCGGCGAGGGCCAACCCTCATGGCCGGAGCGGGGACGCTGTGGCCGATTATGAGGCTTACGTCGAGACGGGAGAGGAGGGCTCCTATGTTACCGGCTAGGTTACAGGAGATGAGGGATGACGCCAGGGCTACTAAGGCCCCGACAGAGGCCGGTTTGATAGACCCTGTTCCTATACCAGAGCTTGTAGGAGGAATACCGACATTTTTCCGGTTCGAAGAGAAAGACTCGGAGGGGGAAGAAGAAGGGAGAGACGATACGAGTGGCTTGGAGTGACTACGAGGTTTCCAAGTATCCCTTTCTTGCCATGACAGACACATTAGTTTGATTATGTATCTTAGTTTTCTTTTAGCGAGGTTGCCGAGTTGTACGAATGAATCGGGCTTAGACTCATCAAAGAGCTTTTAACTTGTAATGAATATTTGAATTGCTTTAGAGTTTTTCGAGACGCTTTCATGGTCTCGATCAATTGTATTGATGCCAAAGTATGGCTTTTATTTGTGCTTTAGACCGAACCGTTTCATTGCCTACGTTCCCCTCATTTTGAGGAGCTCGGGTCTTCGTAGTTCAACCCGTGAACTCTTTTTTTTTTTTTTGTTTTTTTTTTTGGTGCAACCCTGTTTTTACCTAGGTCGCCCTTTTCGGGTTTCTAACCTAGTTGGGTATTACTCTTTTAGCACTGTTTTTTTTTGTGTTTTTTTTTTTTTTTTGGTCTTTTCCTTTTTTTTTTGGTGCAACCCTGTTTTTTACCTAGGCTGCCCTTTTCGGGTTTCTAACCTAGTTGGGTATTACTCTTTTTAGCACTCTTTTTTTTTGTTGTTTTTTTTTTGTTTTTTTTTGTTCTTTTTTTTTTTGTTTTTTTTTGTTTTTTTTTTACGCGTAGTATCTGCGCGGCTTGTCACCATTCACTTGGGTGTACAAAAGGGATTCCCGTCGAGGTCGCAAGTTGCATGGCTCCTCCGGAGAAGATCTTGGACTACATATGGCCCGACCCATACGGGCTCCCATTCCGCCGGCAGGGGTTCGATAACCGGCACCTGGGGCTTTTCTTTTAGAACGAGATCACCTTCTCGGATTTCCCGATGCTTTACTTTCTTGTCGAAGGCTCTAGCCATTCTTCCTTGGTAGGCTCGGATGTGTTCCATGGCCTTCAGTCGGCGTTCGTCTAGTAGGGCCAGTTCATCATGGCGACTCTGGAGCCATTCGACCTCGTTGATCTGGCTTTCCAGCAGTATACGGAGCGAGGGGATCTCTAGCTCGATTGGGAGTACGGCTTCCATTCCGTATGTGAGGGCAAACGGTGTTTCCCCAGTTGCCGTTCGGCGTGTTACGTAGCCCAGAGTGCCAGGTGTAACTTCTCGGGCCAATCTCTGCCTTGTGCAGCCATTTTCCGGATGATATTTTCCAGAGTCTTGTTTGCTGCTTCGACGGCTCCGTTGGTTTGGGGCCTGTAGGGTGATGACTTGTGACGGGTTATTCGGAATTCCGCCAGCAGTTTTTCACATTCCCCTTCGAAGTGGGATCCATTATCGGCACATGATGTTTTCTTTGATGAAGAGGGCAACTTTCTTTGAATTGAGGATTTTGTAGGACTTGGCAGAGCATCCTTTCCACTTCCTTCGAAGAAATGACCAATCTGCGTCTCTTTAGGCTCTTCCGCAGTTCCCAAATTCACACTCGTCAAAATCTCTTCGGCAGCTTGGGCTCGATTTTCCTCTTCCCGGACAACCTGCTTAAAGATTTTTTTTTTTGTTGTTTGATTTTTTTGTTTAATGTGTCTGCTTCTTTATCTAATGAATTATTATTAAAAAAAATTTTATTAATTAATTCATCATTAGTTAAAGTGGCAATCAAGGGATACTCAGAAAGGTTCGTCATTTCATTGAAAACGAAAGGGAATACAGTGCTTGCTACAGACTCGTAGTCTTCAGGCGTAAGGCCATCGGACGACCCTAGAGACTCGATCTTAACAGAGAGAGACTGGGAGGACTTGTCCTAGATTGACACAAAGGGACGGGGGACCAATCCAAGCTTGGTGATTATTTCCTCCTTAGTCGCGGACGGGCCTGTGAGAGTTTCCCAATTCTTTAGCGACATCGCTGTTGGTGGCTTCACAACTCGGGAAAGGCATGGTCTCTGTGCTCCCTCTTCAGTCGTTGCTATCATCTCTTTGTCTGAACCAGAATCAACTGTGTTTGGCATCGAAAGGCGAGCATGTGGATGTAGGGATCTTCCTCATTGCAGGGACTTCCGTTTCGTCACAATCGATCGCTCAATCCGGATGTAAGGACGCATTGCGTCTCGGCGAGCGGCTAGAAAAATCTCATGTCCCATACTCGAGCGGAAAGGCTTGGCGGTGTAGTTCGGCAAGGAGGACGTCCCAGCACGACGTTCGCATAGATTCGAGCCAGTGCTGTCGGTGTTTGCGACTTTTATCATGAAAATCTCCTCGCCGGCGAGGCAGAAGAATGGGTTTGCGAGAATGCTGACAAATCTGTGATTGAGGACCGGGGACTTGTGTGCATCATGGCGGTGTTCGGCATTTCCTTCCGATGCGCCTCCGAGTGTTGGAAATAGCAATTGAATTTGATGAATCGAACTTCTTCGGAGTCCGCTCGCTTGAGTGTGTCGACATAGTTGGCATTGCTTTGGATTCCAAAGGATGCTTTGGCGAGACTTACCTCTTGAAGGATGTAGCCCGGTGTTTGGCCTGGGCGTTCTTGGCTATTGTTTCGGCTTCGTTCCCTATGAGGAAGCTGTCACCCCTTATGACTTCAAGGTCTCACTGCCGGTTGATGAATTTGACGCATTGGTGGAGAGTGGAGGCTATGGCTTTCATGTGATGCAACCAAGGGCGCCCTAGTAGAGTTTGTGAACTCGGAGGATATCCATTACATGGAACTTTGCGGGCACCATTTGGGTTTTCGTACCGAGTTCGAGTCAGCTTTGTCCCGAGAATGGGACGAGACGAACCGTCGTAGGCTTTGTGGTCCGGGTAGATGGGATCACGCGCCTTTCATTTATGCGGAGGGCCCTCGTCATGCGAGGGAAGGACATTTACCGATGATCCATTGTCCACTAATACCCCGGGGAGTGACATGGTGTTGAGCCGAATAATAGTGATGTACAAAGCTTCATTGTGTTGGGAGGCATCTCTTGGCAAATCTTCATCGCAGAAGGTGATCATGCTCCCATATAAGTGAGGATCATAGATTTGGTCCTTGTCTCGGGATGGAGAGTCATCAAGCTGGTCACTTCGTGCCTTTTTCTTGCGAGGCAGAGTCTTTGCCGAAGCCCACAGGTTATACGATGCCTTTTGTGGCGGTTACCATCTCCGATCAACATGTTGATTGAGTGGGAGCGCCGAGGCCAGCGTCGGTTTTTCTTCATCGGTGGATACTCGGGAGGCTGGACAAGCTGAACCTTGGGCGACCCAGGGGTTGGACTTACGTTGCAGTACTCTGCGGTATCCGAAGGTCTCAATTCCGTCGTTGGCAAGGCTTTTACGCTCTTTTATCCCTTTTTGCTTTAGGGAAGAGGCGGACTAGAGTAGAGTACATAATAATCAAATCCCCCGAGATGGCTCCCGAGCGTTCCCACACTGTTATCACCGGCCTCGAATCTCTCCTTCAATTTTCTTTGGGAGGAAATTTTCTTTTTCTTAGGAGGACGGTCCTCGTGTATCCAATCCTGATAGTCCCTTTCAAGGCAATCGGGACAGTCACAAATATCCCACCAAATGTGTTCTACGGCTGGTGGCGGATTTGGGACCTCGGGTTGGCCGGTCTTTGGAAGGACTTTGAGTGGAGGCTGGTCAGGGGATCTGGCTGCTGGGCTCGTGCTGTAGCGATTGATTGGACTCAGCCGGATAATGAGAGATATTGAGGTCCAGGGGAACGGGCATATGTTTGTCCTTCAAGGTAGCCCCGATCGGTTGGGATATTGTTAAGGTCCCAAAGTGGCGTGTGGCCTCTTCAATCCAGGCTGTATGCGATTGCAGCGTTCTTCCAGGGATTTGATGGCTGACCATATTTCTTTAACTGTTCCCGATTTTCATCACTCAGGGCGATATTTGTGGGATCATCACCTTGAGAGGGGACAAGCGACGGTATACCGAACTCTTTCGTCACTGGCATTCGTTTGGGGGCCGGTTGCCTGTAAGTCGGCGGGCGGGAGTCCGGCGGTGGAAACATAGGAATCTTGGGGTAGCATCTTGGTGTATCAGGGACTATTAAGAAGAGGAGGAGAACCCTCTTCTGTCTTTGCGGTAAAAGTGCCATCGGAATTGAGAGCGATAGTCAAACCATGACTTGCGACTACCCCCGGTAGGTCATCAATTTGAGCCTCATGTCGAAGTCTCATTTGTTCTACCAACCGGATCCAATCGGGTGCATACGAGGATTTTGGAGGATGGAGCAACGTTATCCCCATCATTACCGGGCGATGCGGACATTACGAAACCCGGAGTCGGAACAAACGGCGAAGGCGATGACGCGTTTGACTCTTCCCAGCGATTAAACGGTGACCCGGTGTCCAGAAACCAAGCTTTGTGCGGAGGCTGCGGGGAAAGGACATGAAGGTTCGGATGTGCAGGAATGGAAGGAGGGTAGGTGTTTGGGCTTTAGGCTCATGCAACATGCGATTATTTGTTCACGTTTAATTAAAACATGTTTTATTAACCTAATCGGTTGGAAAAGATTGCTCTTCTTTTCGCAAACTACTCTGATTCTGGATCGGTGGGCCCCGTCACTACGTACATAAGCCCCTCGTATTCCACTGTATTTCGACCTCCCGGGGTGGGACGGCCCGGGCGAGGGTCCTATAGGCAAGCGGGTCCCACCGACCAGAAAGAAAAACGATCCTAAAAGTCGGCGGGTAATCGAGTCTTAACGAGCATTCGATGTAAATTACGGACAAAGCTGACGTCGAAAGTCAAGATCATGTCCGAGAGCTCGACAAAAAGTCGGCATGATTTGGACTGATAAGCGTCCACGATTGATCTCGACTTGTCGTCAGTTAAGCCGTAATTAGGCATGGAATAGTCATTAATCCTTGATGACTCGGTGTCAATCTTTGGGAGTCGAGTGTATAATTTGTGCCGGTCGAGCAGAAGTCGAGCGCCGGTCAATATCTTGGTCGAAAGTCTGCGGCGGAAAACCGGCGAACTTCGGCGATTAGGGACCCGAAAGATATTGAGTCGGTATGCCGACAAAGGCTTGAAAGGAAAGGTCTATACACGGACGGGGCATGACACGAGACTAGACTAAAAACCAGCGGGTCTCGGACAAAGTGTGTCACGGACAAGTGCATGGTCGACACGAGGCTCCATGGGACGTTTGGGTAGTCCTGTGCTCATCCGAGAGGCGTAATAAGACCAAACGGACCGCGACAAGGATTTCCCCGGGTTAAGGACGTAGTGTGCAGTGTACGGTCACGTGCGCGTAGTGTGCAAGCAGTCTATATTCTTTTTCTGAGTAAAATAGAAATTTTTTATGTGTCTTAAAAATATGATGCATGATCTTTTTTTTTTTGAAAATTTTAATGAGCACATAAGCACGAAAATTCCGACAGTTAGGGACATTATTCCGACAGTCAAAATTTTGACTTTCTCCGAGGCGGCCAAAACAACATGAAAACTGTGCAAAAAATCAACACACACACAAAAATGATTTTCAAAGCCGGGACGGAAGCTTGACCCTCAAAAGCTTTTTTTTTGAAAACGGTGATACCGGTACGTGGGATTGTTAGACCACAATTTATCCCCGACTCGTGTTAGGAGGCGATAACGGAAAATTTAGTGGTTTCCACCAATATACCGAATACCATTTTTTTATTAAAAGGCTTAGTCCCCAGCGGAGTCGCCACTGTGACGATGTGTTGCCTTTTTCGCGGGAAAAATTCGATTTTTGCGTTTCTTTGAAAAAACCAAATAAAACCGGAAAAAACGGAGTCGCCACGCCATTTTAATTTTGGAGGGCCAAAACTTTGAAAAAAGCCCGAGATCAGAGATTTAGGTTCGGAGGTCATGTTACGCGTCGGGAAGGACGTTAGTGTGCACCCGACGCGCCTCGTAAAAACGAGTCTTCCAAGCTGAAAATCATTTGTGTGTGTGTGTGTGTGTGTGTGTGTTTTGGCCAAAATAAGTTGAAACTGGAAAAAGTAAAAATTGGGATGTCTTTTTAAGACTTTAAACTGATCCCATGATTTTTTGGAGAATTTTTGGTTTGAGATTTGGTACTCAAAAAAACCTTTTGAAGTTGAGAAGTCACTTCTGCCAGAAGGAAATGGCAGCAGACACCTGATTTTGAAATGGATTCAAGGGTCCTAAAACTTCATAATCTGGATGAACTCAGAGAATGAAAGTTTCTCTAGACTCCTTGAATAAACTTTGTGTGAAAGAAATTTCCATTTTGGAGAAGATTTGAGGGGTCAAAACCTTCTGGAAACCTCAGATATGAGATCTGGATTCCCAGAAGCTGATGAACTAGCCTCTGAAAGAAAAATTGAAAAGAGGAGTTTTACTCACCCAAAAAATAAGGTAAAAATATGTCTGGAAAGCTCTGGATGTTGGCTACAAAAAGTGTTTTGTAGTCAACACCAAATTCCAAGTTCATCTGTGTCCAAAAATTAAGACCATGGACTGAGGTCTGAGAAAATTGCTACTGGACAGCAACTTCTCAAGAAAGAAAATGTGATTTTAAGGGGGGTTTTGCATCCATGCTTGTCCCCATTTCCCTAGGTTTTGGTTAGTGATCACTAGACATTTTAGTGGTGAATCAACTATACCAAACCATCCTTGGGGTACATTAGGACCAAGCATTTCATTTGCTTGGGGAGGGGGATTTTACCCTTTGAAATCAAGATTTAGTGCTTGAAAATGGTTTTTTAGGGTTTTGAAAGTGCATTTTTGCAAGTAAGAAAGAAAAGCTTTGAAAATAATGTTGATCTTTGTAGAAGATCATCCATGGAGATGGTCTTCCATGGTGATCTTCTTAGATCTAGAGAAAGAAGATGAAAGAACTACATTTTGTAGTTTGAAGATGCATGCATGGATGAGATTTAGGGTTAGGAAGAGGAGGGTTTACCAATCTTCCTTGTGTTCTTGAGTGTTTGGCTTGAGTGTATGAGTGTTTAGGGCTTTAATATGAGAGTGAGTGGATGAATATGAGTTGGGAAAGATTGGAGAGAAAAAGGTGACAATTCTTGTGAATTCTCACTGTTTTCTCTCTATATTTCGCCAGAGTTTTGTTGCAATTGTGTTTTTTTTTTTATTTTTGTGACTGGAGGGCTCAATTTATAGCCCTCTGAAAATTACATACTTGTCCGCGCGGATAGGATCAGGCAGCGTGCACTGTTCATTAAATGCAGCTTCAGCTTTGGACAAGAAGAATAATCTTTTTCAAAATTCAAATTGACCGGCCGAGTTTTGTTTCCAGCATTGCTATATTTGGTTTTCTTCATTTGTTTTTCTTTTTTGAGATTCTTTTTAAGGTTTAACCTTAAATAACAATGCCCATTTTACCCTCACTTTGTTAGAAATGTTAGGATAGTTAGGAATTGTTAGAAATGTTATAACTTTCGTTAATTTTCTAACGAAAATTCTAACAAGCTCAAATTGGAGCACTTACACTTACGCTTAACATACAAAAAAATTAAAACTTTAAAAAGCCTATCAAATAATAACAATATATGAATCAAATAGAGTATTGCTTAATTTACAAACGGATAATAAATGAAGTAAGTTTACCATTCTGGATCAAGTCTCGCTAAAGTTAATTGATCCTCCAGTGTGCACACTCCCCCGCCCCTCTTGTGAGTTCCTATTCTTCTTTGCAATTTCTGATTTTTTTTGAAATTTCTCACTGTTCCAATAGGCTTCCCACTGCTCCCACGCACCAGTGGAGAAATTAGCTGGAGGCAAACCATCATTTAGCCACTTTCTTTTCATGTCGTACACTTTCCCAGCATATCGCTTAGCAACCAATTTCTTGAAAGCCGCCTCGATTTGAACGTCGGTAAACCCAGGGCATGAATATATGTGCTACAAAAATAGTAAAAGTAGTTAAATACACAAGGGAATAGTCTACAAACTTTACAAAGGAAAGAGAATTAAGTAATTTTACCCGAAACTGGCTATATCAGATAGCGTACACCTCTTTTGATATTGACTTTGGGGTGGGATAAAATTTCTCAAAATTATACCCACTGAATAAATCCCCTAACCATCTAGCAGGATCTTGACAACCACCATGTATAAACCTATAAGATATTAATTGAAAAACAATATATCAATATATATACAAATAAAAAGACAATAATAAAATGTAAACATTATATATATGAAATTTACAATTAAATAATACTTACTGGCCACTGGGAGAGATAGATATTTCCATTTTTCCTTCCCCATTAATAATTGCGTCCAAATTAATCCGTCCGGATGGTTCACTAACTGGAACACTAGAGCTTACATTACCTTGACTGCTCAAATCATCATCACTACGTCCTGAACCAGACGTAGAGCCCCTCCCTCCAGTCTTTGGTGAAACAAGACGATGGACAAAACCCGCAACCTTCCCTCTCTTTGAACGATTGCCACCTCGACCCGACAGCTATCAAAAATCACTATGGATTTTAATAGCTGTGGGTGAGAAAGACTCTCATCTTATTTATATATATACATATATGTATTTTTTTATTTTTATTTTTTATTTTTTATTTTATTTTTTATTATTATATTTATTATTATTATTATTATTATTATTATTATTATTATTTATTATTATTATTATTATTATTATTATTATTATTATTATTTTATTATTATTTATTTTATTTATTTATTTATTTTGTTTATTTATTTTTATTTTTATTTTTATTTTTATTTTTTATTTATTATTATTATATTTTTTTATTATTATTATTATTATTTATTATTATTATTATTATTATTTATTTTATTTATTTATTTATTATGTTTTTTTATTTTTATTTTTTATTTTATTTTTTATTTTTTTTATTATATTATTTATTATTATTATTTATTATTATTATTATTTTATTATTATTTATTTATTTTATTTATTTATTTATTTTGTTTTTTTATTTTTTATTTATTTTATTTATTTTTTATTTCATTTTTTTACTTATTTTTTTTATTTTGTTTTTTTTTTATTTTGTTTTTTTATTTATTAATTTTATACATTCACCCCCCCCTCACTCCTCCTTTGACTATACATAACATGAAGCATATAAACATTTATAAAAACAATCACAAATCCTTGTCCGAATAAACAATGGTTACAGTTTGCACAGAGGAGACAAACAGACCAAATAGCTCATAACAATAAGCACATATTCTATTATCTATATTACAATCAAACATAAAACTGAGCCTAAATTAATATGCTATCTGAAGTCCTTTGAGAAATCTTGTGATGGTGTTTGAGAAATAGAAAGGAGAAATCCTTATCAGAAATTAGGAAAGAATCGGCGGCAACGGCGGCAAACGGCGCCAACGGCGGCGAATGGCTGTGACAAATGAGAAAGAGAGAAAGTGAGAGAGATAAATCGAGTGTTGGAATCCCGAAAATCTTGCTATTATGTTTAAGTAAATAAAAAATATTTAAAAAAAGGGTAAAAGCATGTTATGTATAGAACTTTAATCCAAAAGGAAATGGAATGAGTGGAATGCCAAAATAATATAAACTTGTCACTTTGAAAAGTCGAGTGAAATTAAATCCATAAATGCACAAAAACACATGCTTATAGACAAATATACTTATTACATACATCAAAATGCACATGCTAAAACTACATCTGATTCTCTAATTAATACCTTACCGTCCCAATATGAATATCCAAAACCTTTTAAAATTTGCTCTCCAAGAGTAAATTTTGAACTTTTTTGGACATTCATTTTGGGACGGAGGGGGTATCATTAAGGGGGAGATCTGTGATGCTAATTAAGAACAAATTATCCATAGAAAACACGAAGCCAAACCTAAAAATAAAGTAAGGACAAATTATAGACCGAGCTACGAGTTATCCTTCACAAATTAAATTTGACAATGCAATGGACTCCGTCTTTGGGTCTAAACAAACATCCAGCATATGATTTATTTATTTTTTGAACGATACATCCCACATATGATTAAAACACATTCCTTGCCTCTTCCATTACATATTACGCACAAAAGATATGTTAATAATCATACATTTTCCTACAAGATCAACCATTCAAATGCACAGTATATTATCCCAAATCAAACTCAAATTTAACAATTCAAAATCCATATATAGCCCCTTTCAACATATCAAAATCCATATTGCTCTATTTTTACGTTATAAAAAAAAAAACAGAAAAAATATAGTGGAGATGGAATATCATAAATATTCAATGTACAAGATTTAATTTCAAAATTAAAAAGGTAGGAAGGGCGGACGGCAAGTTGAACGGAGAGATGGAATATCATAAATACCGGGAGTTATTTTAAACGGCGGAAGTTGAACGGAGGGAGGGCGGACGGCGACGGCAACGGCGCTGGAAGGGCAACGACGACGGCGACGGCGAATCAACGGCGAATCAACGGCGCTGGAAGTGATTTTTAAGGATTTAATGAGAGAGAGAGAGAGAGAGAGAGAGAGATAGAGAAAACGAGGGAGAGAGACTCACCGGTGAGAGACGACGACGGGAATGATGGCGTTGAACGAACGGGGGCAACAGCGCTGGAGGAAGTGATTTTAATTTAGACCTAAATGACCGGAGAAGGCGTGGGTATATATTTATACGTATTATTACCGACTGCAGCTTTTACCGACGGAAATAATAGAGTTACCGACGGACCAAAATGAATTTTTTTTTAAAAAAAACCCGGCAAATGAAAATTATTTTTCCGTCGGTAAACCTTTTATGTCCGTCGGTATTACCGACGGATGTTGTCCGTCGGTAAAATTCCGTCGGTAATAGGGCTGTTTCTAGTAGTGCATATAGTATTCTTTTTTTTTTTTCTCAATTTTGTTTGTTCGTGCATCTGTAGGATTTTTTATAGATATGTTTGGAGGCATTTATCTTTGTTATTGGCTCTCAAAGTTGTTGCTTCTTGATTATGTTTCCCTTTTATTCTTTTCTTTCTATTTAATTTACCTAATTGTTAAGCAAATTGAGGAATTTTGAAAAACATGCATTAGATCAATATATACACATATATAGTTATATATAAATGTGTCATGTTATAGATATTAGGTCCTGCCATTTAATTAGTTAGTTAGTTGGTTATCCATCCCATTATGAATCTCTTAACTTTATTTTTTAAGTTAATTTAATTGAAATTTAATAAAAAAGTTACTAAAATTCATTTATTCATAAAATTTTTAATATTATTATTAATACAACAATATTTTAAATTTTATAAAAATTTATTTTTTATTAATTCTTGATCATATTTAATATGAAACAGCTGAAGTATACTAATATCACGAAGAATAGAGAGAGATTGTACAACAATATTTTAAATTTTATAAAAAATATTTTTTTTATTTGTTCTTGATCTTATTTAATATGAAACAGCTAAATTATAACGATATCACGAAGAATAGAGAGAGATTGTGATTGATAGATTCAGGGATAATTTTAGAAACCGCTTAATGAGAGTCGTTGGATTAAAGCATAGATAATTAATTTTACGGTTAGACTTAAAAAAGAAAATAAATTATCAAATAACAGCTCTGGTATCGTAGCGGTTATGGATCGATCTCAACCGCTATTTGTCTAAAGTCAATTGACGGTTATGAACTTAGGTGTTGTGAGTGGGTAGGAGAGAGAAAATGAGATAGAAAATAGTAAGATGATAGTCGTTATATACTTTCGTTCATAGAAAATAAGACTTATCAATAAGACGCTCTAGATGACAAAGTGGGTAAGATTATTAGGAATAGAAGTAGAGGAAGTATTGCGTTAAATTAAGGTCAAAACATGCATTTTGGCTAACGGAAGTTAGTCATGGAGCTAACTCCGGTAATATGTCATGTGAAATGATCAAATTGTCCCTTAAAAAAAGATGCCCATGATATATAACTTGGAAATATAACATCATTTTTTTTTATTTGCAACAGATTATAAAAACAAATACTCCCTCCGTCTCGAAAAATTTAGATCACTTTGACTTTAATGGTCAACTCAATCGAATTTTGACCGTAATTTTATGAAAATTTAGATATTTTTATTCAATTATAAAAATTGTTATTGTTTCACCTTTAGAAATACTATTAATAACAATATTTAGAATTTCATAGAAATATAGAAGTAGAGGAAGTATTGCATAAAATTAAGGTCAAAATATGCATTTTGGCTAACAAAAGTTAGTCATGAAACTAACTCCGGATAATATGTCATGTGAAATGATCAAATTGTCCCTTAAAAAAAGATGCCCATGATATATAACTTGAAAATATAACATCATATTTTTTTTTATTTGCAGCAGATTATAAAAACAAATACTCCCTCCGTCTCGAAAAATTTAGATCACTTTGACTTTAATGGTCAACTCAATCGAATTTTGACCGTAAGTTTTTGAAAATTTAGATATTTTTATTCAATTATAAAAATTTTTATTGTTTCGCCATTAGAAATACTATTACTAACAATATTTAGAATTTCATGGAAATATCTATATTTTTCTATAAAATTATTCTTTTTTTTATATAAAAATATGTCAAAATTTGATTGGGTTGATTCTGCGAAATAAAGGGGGTGATCGAATCTACACACTTTTATTTTTAAAAAGTATATTACAATAGTAACCAAAATCCATGTCAGTTAAATTGTAAATTGAGAGAAAGTCAGACAGTGGTACACACAACCAGACCACTTGCTTGTTTTCTTGTCATTTACATTTAAATTGAAAATCTTGGTACACGTCAATTTTCAAATAATAGTTATGTATACTATTACTACATTATTATACTCCCGTCCCGTCTCACGTGAATAAAAAATTTTAGTCAAATTGATGTAACTTTAATCAATAATTTAAATAAAAAATAGTGATTCTATTAGAAATTTAATTTTTTTATTATAACACAATTAATAATATTATCAATAATGATTTTTAGATTTTTATAAGAATTATTATTTTCTAATTAAATTAATAGTTTAAATTATTGCAATTTAACTAAAAGTCTCGTGATGGAGGGAGTATGTTTTGAAATAGAAACCGCCAATCTACAGCCGTATAATCAAACAAATTGAAAATAAATTCAACGATTGAAAATAAAAAAAGTTAAAACTGATTAATAATAGCCCTAGAATCGTAGCAGTTATGGATCGATTTGAGCCATTCTTTACCTTCAGTGATTTTATCCGGTGTGTATTATCTATTTTTAGATTAAATCTCAACCACTCTTTGTCTTTTATCAAATTGAATCATAGCCGCTCATTGTGATATAGATATGACACTTAATAAGTGCCCAAAAATTACAACACTTTTGGAAGTGTCGAGAAATTTATGGAACTTTTGAAAAGTGTCGAAAATTTTGCGGGACTTTAAAAACGTAGACATCACTTTTTTCGGCGCAGGCAATAGTTTTTGACACTTTTAAAATTGCGCTAAAAGTCATATATGCTGCAATAATTTAAAATTTTAGATGAAAGTTAAGATTTTAAGAAAATATATATGTCAAAATTATAGACGAAGGTAAAAATAATAACTTTAAGATAATAATTTTTCATAAATTGACACTAATGTTAATGAATTAATATTACAAATTTTGAAAAATTTACTAGATAAAATCGTATCAAAAATGTTTTTTATGTAAAAATATGATAATGTTTATTTTGGTAAGATAACAAAATAAAAGTGCACGATAGAAGAAATATGACTTTTTTTTTTTAAGTAGAAAAAAATATGACTTAAAAAAAAAAACTAAAAACCATATCTATATTATATATACTCGTATAAAAAGAGGGTTGTATAATAGGAGGTAGAAACATGGAGAATCGATGAATTATCTATTTTATTAAAAAAATAATTTATTATTATTGTCTCTGTCTCAAAATAAATGACTTTTTTGTTCTAAAATAAATAACTTTTTTGTTCTATATTGTGTTTATAAATGATTTTTGTCAATTTATATTTTCATATTTTATTTTATAGTTGCATGATGCATTTTTTCAAATAATTATTACTTATTTAAAATGATAAAAGAAAACTTTAAATGAAAAAGTTGTCATTTTATGTAATATAGAGTGTACTGATAACATATAAAGTAGTTGAAACACATTTTTTTAATAAAATATTAGTATTAGAAAATGAGTTAATTGGTAGTTAGTGTTAATAATTAGAGTCTAATTGCCTACAATCAATACTTATATTATTAGAGTCTGAACATGTTAATAAATTAAAAGAAAAAATAATGTCCTATAACCATCTATTTTTTACAGGGAAAAGTTAGTACTATATTACACTTGTGCATTTATACATACTCCCTCCGTCTCAATAATATCTTCACCATTTTTGATCGGCTTGCAAATTAAGGGTGGAGAAAATGTTGTGAGTGTAATAGTAAAATTGGAGAGAGAATGAGTGGAGAAAATAGTAAATTTGAAAATTGTTGTGAGTGTAATAGTAAAATAGGAGAGAAAATGAGTGGGTGAAATAGTAAAAATTCTTTGTCATTTTAGAAATGTGAAGGTTCTAACGGGACGCCCTTTTAGAAAATTAGTGAAGCTTTTATTGGGACGGAGGGTTTTTATTGGGACGGAGGGTGTATATATATATATATATATATATATATATATATATATATATATATATATATATATATATATATATACTCCCTCCGTCCCAATAAAAGCTTCACTAATTATCCAAAAGGGCGTCCCGTTAGAAGCTTCAGCTTTCCTTTTTTGACAAAGAATCTTTACTATTTCCTCCACTCATTCTCTCTCCTACATTATTTTAATACTCACAACACCATTATAATTTACTATTCCCTCCACTAATTCTCTCTCCTATTTTCAAATATTTTCAAATTACACTCACAACATTTTTTTTTTCCTCCCATTTCCATAATTTGTGTGCCCACCCAAAAGGGTGAAGCACTTATTGGGACGGAGGGAGTATATATATCTATATTATAAATGGCACCGTGCCACCTCACCCATGAACAGTTCTATGAACAGTAGCATGTGGCAAATTTTCCCTTTTGCCCTCACTATATTGTCTCTTTCCCATTTTGCCCTTAAATTTTTTATCTATATTATAAATGGCACCGTGCCACCTCACCCATGAACAGTTCTATGAACAGTAGCATGTGGCAAATTTTCCCTTTTGCCCTCACTATGTTGTCTCTTTCCCATTTTGTCCTTAAATTTTTTATTTTTTTTTAAATTTTGCCCTTAAAAAAAAAGAATTTTTTTTTAAATTAAAAAAATAAATAATAATAAAAAAAAGTGTCTCGGACACGGGCTTAATTAAAAAAAAAAAACGTGTCCTCGGACACGGGCTTAGGCTAGTATATATATATATATACTCCCTCCGTCCCACCTCACTTAAGAAAACTTTCCATTTTGGGCGTCCCACTTCACTTAAGAATTCCCAAAATGGAAACCTTAAATCACTATTCTCTCCACTCATTCTCTCTCCTACATTATTTTAATACTCACAACACCATTATAATTTACTATTCCCTCCACTCATTCTCTCTCCTATTTTTAAATTACACTCACAACATTTACCTTTTCCTTAATCCCCGTGCCATTTCAAAAATTCCTAAGTGGGCTGGGACGGAGGGAGTATTGATTTAAAAAGGGGTCATTGCCCCATAAGTTTTTTTTTTTTTTAAATCTATGCTCAATAAGTTCCTTTTAAATGAGTGTATCAATTTTTTGTCATTTTGAACGATAATACCCCCCTCCCCAAAATATTGTATTATATTTAAAAAAAATAAAAAATAAAAAAATCAGAATGTTGTATTATATTTTCAAAATGTTGTATTATATTTTCAAAAAAAAAATTTTTTTTAAAAAAATTTTAAAAATCAGAATGTTGTATTATATTTTCAGAATGTTGTATTATATTTTCAAAAAAAAAAATTAAAAAAAAATCAGAATGTTATATTATATTTTTAGAATGTTGTATTATATTTTCAGAATGTTGTGAGGGCAAAATTGGAAGTTCACTTGTAAAAAGAACTTTTTGATCATTTTAATACAATGAAAAACTTAGTAGAAATTGATTTGTTCCAAAAGAAATTTATGAGGCAAATTTCCTTTAGAAAGTTATATCCTCCATACATTTTTAAATCTTTTATTAATTTTATCTTTTAATATAGGTACAAAATCTACGGAGTATGTTGAGTGTGCGCACAGTAGAAATAACACGGAACATGAAAGGGACAGTGATGTAATTAAGTAGTTAATCAGAGTTACTTATTATAAGGAAATTAAATATAAACACATGAATTAAAAACGGGGAAAGAAATCTTGAAATTCCGACAACAAAATCTCAAGTACTGTAAAGAAACTGCAGACTTTAAAGTAGGAAAAGGTCGCCTCGCGCGGCACGCCCCCACCCCAACATACAAGTATTTGACACCTAAGCCAATATGATTCCCTCCTTCGCATCTATACCTGCACCTCCCCTCCATTCTCCAATCTTTTTTTTTTTTTTTTTTTTTTTTGGAAAATTTGCATTTTGAGTCACAAAGTTTAGGGAGTGTTTATAAGTTACGCCTCATTTTATCGCTAATTACAATTTAAATCAAAAAGTTGCCATTTCGTTTGCATGTTAGGATTTTTAACTAATTTTATTATAAGACCCCGTTAATTGGTCACGTGCAAGTCACGTGTTATTTAACGTAGGATATTTTTGAACAATATCTCTTTCACTGTTTTATTAATGTAAATTGAATGAAAATAAATAGCCAAAATAAAAAATATTAATAATTCTAAATATAAAAACAAATGATATTTTATTATAATAACATATAAAAATGCAAAATATATATTATCATTTTGAAAAAACTGCTTTTTACTACAATTTATATTAATCTGTTTTTTTTCTTTTTGAGAGAAATAATAATTTTTCAAAACCTAATATTTATATTTTCAATATTTTTTATTAAAAATATTTGTATATGATTATGTAAAAAATTATTTATATGTGATGGTGTTTAACTAATAAAAATGTAAAAAAAATAAATCTTCTCTTGAAACACAAATAAAAAGTATTTTAAATAATTAAATCTACAACACAATTATTCACAATTGTTGAATTTGATTTAAATGTCTAAACCAACAATTATCTTCTCTTTAAAACTCAAACCTACCACCATAACCAACAATCACCACCACCCATTACCATCGCCAATCACCACTGCCAACCACCAATCACCACCGTACAACACCATCAATGTCTGGCACCACCATTTCGATGCCACTGCCACTAAATAAAAAAAGTATTGTCCATAATCAAATTTACAAAAGTATTATGCTAACCACCTTCCATCCACCCACTACCATCCTTTACCATTGTCAATCACCACTGCTAACCACCTTTTACCACCGTCCAACACCACCATTTTATACAACCTATTCCATCCCACCACCTAGCCACCACCCTCCAACTAATTTCACATCGAAAATAAAAATCAAATATGCAGAATAAAAAAACAATGAGAATCTGAAATAGAAAATAAAAGATTGTATTGATTCGGCAAAAATCAAATCAAATACGCAAATGTTTAAATATTCTCTGATATATGTGTGGCCGTTGACGGAGGAACGAGAACGGTGGGGTGGATAAGAAGGTAAAGAAAAGATCGAATCTGGGCAAGACGGTGTTGAAAAGGTGATCGATGCCGACAACAACTAAGAAAGGACGAGGGGAGACGGAAGTAATAATAGGCTGGGGAGAGTGGCGGAGATGGAAACTGATAATTTCGGTTAAGTTGGAGGGAGCGGCGAAGGAGGAAAAGTTTGAAATGGGTGGAGGAGGGGAGATACGACGGTAGCGATAACGTGGAATGAAATGGAGGAGGAAGACGAATAGATCGTGGTGGGGGAAGAGGGAAGAAGAATAAGTGGGGATTAAATGGGTTTTGTTTGTTCGGCAAAAATTCTACAAATCTAGATCTGTATTTTAACCATTTGATTTTTAAAATATTTGTTTGACCCCTCAATTTAGCATTAGTTATTTCAAAAACATCATTCGTTAGATGACACGTGATTTGCACGTGATCATTTTGTAGGTGTTAGTGCCCTAGGCCTATAGAGATAGACCTTTATGTAATGTCATTGTTCATTTATATATGAGATTGCTTCTTTGATTATTATATGTGTTTGCATGTTTAGTTATAATAATCGTGTCCCTAGTACTTATGAAGCACTAGTATGAAGTCTAATGGATAATCATGTGATGATTATATGCATGGAGATGCACATTAGATTCATGGGTACTTGTTAGAGAACAAGGTACTGGACTTGACCCATTATGAGATTTATGTCATGGTCATATGTCATAATTAAATCTCATATAGTCATATCATTTGATATCCTTTGACACAGAGATTATCATCGTCTTCCGCTCGATGAATATCATGTTTGATATAGTTTAACGTTGTCTTTAACCGGATGACAATAAGGGCTATCATTGGCATGGTATGATTCTTGTTGGGAAGAATGATAAGTCAAGATGGAAATTGTCCCTCGTAAAGAGAGATGTTTGCTAGGCCACTCGTAAGTAAGATTGATGTAGTGCGTAGCCGTACCGAATGAATTAATGTGATTAATATCATTCGATTAATCAATTACTTGGTAACGAGAAAGCATTGAACAATATGAGTTGGCGTGGACCATGACTCATGATCAATATAACATCGTGTGACAATGGGATTGTGATATGTTCTATATAGGAAATCGAACTTGATATTATATTATTTGGGTAGGCATGATGGCTTGCTAGAGTCCGCTCATGTCTTATGAGGATCGATGTGATCGAACTCATTGCCAACATAATATAGTCCTATGAGGTCACACGCATCGAGCAATTGTCAAAAATGAAGAATATGGAGTTTTTGTTCTCGGGGACGACTCGTCCCAGGCAGGCTCAACTATTCCCCTTAAGGGGACGCGGGTCGGAAGGCGGGTGTCGGGGACGACTCGTCCCTGACTCGCAGGCTGGGCGATGCGGAATTGACTTAAAACTAGGGTTTTCACGAGGGGAAAAGTTTTATAACGTATAAATACTTATCCCTGGTTGCCACTGGCCGTCAAGAGAACGTTTTGGCTTGAGAGAAACATCAAAAGTGAGAGATTTCAATTGAGAATTGAGAATCGAAACACCACCAAATCCATTGTTCTTCATTGATTGAAAGGTGTTTCAATCAATAGGATCTAGCAATCCTCCTAGAAGAGTTCTAGGGTTCGTTCATCGCGTGGATACACATAGAGGATCTTCGCTCGTCAAGATCTTTGGTTCGTGATTCCCGTTCGTTCATCAAGGATTAACAAGGTCGTTCAATCTGGAGTTGGGTCAAGTTTATCAAAGGCAAAAGCATTCAAGGTTGGTATTTCTATTTCATCTTTCTTAATTATTCATCTAGAACGGATTCTAGGGCTTGGGGTTTTTCGAGTTATTGCTTATTCCGCTGCGCATGGACCCTCGGAAACCACTACGGTGGTATCGAGCCCCCGTTCATGATGCTTAGTTAGATAATCATGATAATTATGTAATATGATTATATGAATTTTCATGATGTGCATGATCTAGAATATGAATTTATATGGGATTTGCTTATGAAAGTAATTGTATATGTAGATATACCATGATTATGAATGGAATTATGTGATTAATGTGATTAATCTATAATATGGATTTTGATGTATTACTTAGTATATAGTGGAAGCCGAAACCTTCCCTTGAGCACTTGGGAAGTGTGGGATAACTTTGGATACGATGCCACGTACTAGTAATTACTGATCAAATATGATTTGTGTTGTATCATTCCACGTTTATAATTATGCTCATATAGTTTTCATGAATCAACCTTGGCATGTAATTGATAAGCATGAAAAATTGAACCTTCTTTGTAATTTGAGTTTATTTTATGCCACCCATGTTTAAACACTTGTGAGTACACGGGTAGTTTCATGTAGGCTACGCCACAGCGAGGTACATTGATTCTATCTTTGTATGATCAAGATGAGTAAATAGTGATTGCTATACGTTTAACATGGTTGAACTCAATTAGGCTATCAAAACGATTTTGGGCCTAAGGCATAAGATGAGATTGAAACATGTGACATATGATGTCTATAATCTCATAATGATCTAAGAGTCATATATAGATATGATTGATAAATGTTATCTACCTTTTTAGTTTAATTTTGAGCTTGATCGTGCCATAGCCGACTTGAAATTAAATTAAAGTTGGGTCTTAGCCTATTAAATTATATTATGCATATTTGCATAAGAAGGTTATATAATTTAGTGGGAGTATTTATGAAATACATTATTTAATCTCTTAAATGAAATCGGTACTTATATGTGTTCATATGTGTTGCATATTCTGTTGTAGAAATAGCATTAAACTATAATTAATCCTTATTATTGCGATTCGTCCTTATGAAGGACAAGTTCGAAAAGAACGGTACAAGTTATTCTGATTTGATCAGATGCTCAAGAAGAGTTCTTAAGCAAAATTGTACGTTCTTGACGAATCTATTCTGCGAACCCACCGCAAACGTTGCGAAAGGACAGGTAAGGAGCAACATAAGAAACATTTAGATGATTCCTATGATTTTGTTTGCCCTATACTTGCCACCATGTTTAAAGGCTCTTAAGAAGAACCTTGAACACGTGGAAATTGCTTTTGTTCTAGCACAACGCACAAAAGAAAATGTTCCAAGTGCAAGCTAGACAAAAGATATATGTTGTGGTGAAGGCTTTTAATGCATGAGATGCAAAAGGAGCAATCCGCAAGTGTGTTAATGGTTAACACAAGAAAGGGGTTCAAAAGGGAAGGCAAAAAGGTAAAGCAAAGGTTGCTAAACCTAGGGCAAAAGTTGCCAAAGCCGAAGAGGCTAAACCCAAAGTGTCTCAAAAGGATGCAGTTTGCTACCGCTGCAATGAGATTGTCATTAGAAGCAAAGTTGCAAGGCTAATAAGGAAGGCCTAAAAGGTGAAGAAGGGCAATTTTATTGCTACTACTTCAAATATTTATATGATAGATATTTTCCTTTCGACTTCTTGTTCTTGGGTATATGATACCAGATATAGATCCCACATTTGTCTAAATGTGCAAGAAATAAAGAATAGAAAGCTACTCAAAGAAGGTGAATTAAACCTATGCGTAGTTATGAAGCAAGAGTTGCTGCATTAGCCGTAGGGACTTATGAAGTCACTTTACCTTGTGGACTAGTACTTGTTTTGAACAAGTGTGACTACGTTCCGAATTTGAGTAGGAGTATTATTTTGTTTCTTATGAGGATGATGAAAGATATAATTCTCTTATTGAAAATAAGAAGCCTTATATTTATTTAATGATATGCATTATTGTAATGCATATGTCATTAAATGGTCTTCATATCCTTGATGTTAAGATACAAAATAATATTGAAGATATCTATAATATAAGTGTGAAATCTAAACCGAATG